>CAEMYA010000415.1:3920-48712 GCA_903131615.1 Diplodus sargus | reverse complement strand
TGTTTCTTCCAATCCACACACTGCCAGGTCTGAGAGCACGTAACTGCTTAACAGCGTCTGTCCACCATGTTTATTTTGGCCCATTGTGCTTATCAAGATCTGAGTAGGTTTCCCTTTTACATTTAGTTTCTTTCGTAATGCCTCCGTACAGAATGTGGCTGTACTGCCGGGGTCCATAAAGGCGTACGTCTCTACGTACCTTCCTCCTTTACCAGCTCTCACTTTCACTGGCACAATAGCTAACATACACTCTGACTCTCCGGCCCCAGTGCAGCCCACTATTTCCTGTGCAACAGACTTTTGAGCATCGGCATCCTCTTCCTTTACAGCGCTCTCATCTTTTCTCGTCACAGCTGAAATCTTGGTTGTTTCTTTCTCCTCATGCAGTATATCTGGGTGTCTCTGTGAGCACTGTCTGCACACCATTCTTTTCTTGCAGGTCTTGCTTAGATGACCTTGTGTTAAACACCCAAAACACAGCCCTTTGGTCTTGAGGAACTCAACACGCTCTTGGTGTGCTAGCGCCTTAAACTTGAAACAAGACTCCAATGTGTGATTCTTCTGACAGAAGAGAAAAGGTGTTTCAAAGGCATTAGCTGTTTTAACAGGGATAGCTTGCTTTGCTGTTGTATCTGGCCTTTTATTCTCCACTGATATGTTGGTTGCAAAGCTGCTTCCTTTTACTCCACTTTTGACTGGTTTTAACTTTTCTTTGATTTTTCCCACTGCAGATGTGCGACTGTCTTGGAGGTCTCCAAAGATTGGATCCTTAGCTCTCTCTGCTTGACGGTCAATGAAAAGAACAAGGTCCGCAAATCTTGCTCTGTGACCTCTCCTTTCTTTAATATCAAAAAATACCACTTTTCTTTCATTTTGTATGGTAACTTGGATACTACTATCCTCATGTTCGTAGGGTTATCCATTTCCTCCACAAAGTCCACATCTTCCATTGTGTTACGACAGCCAGTCAAAAATACAGCATACGTGCTTAGGGCTTTTCCGTCTTCAGACTTGATTTGCGGCCATGACAGTGCTTTGTCAATGTAAGCGCTAGCTATCATGAGCTCATCTCCATAATGCTTCTGAAGCAGTTGTTTTGCCTCTTTGAATCCTCTCTGCGGTGGCATGTGTTCACAGCTACACACAAGTTCATGTGGTTCTCCTGAGGTGTACTGTTGCAAATAATACAGCTTGTCTTGATCGCTATCAGCTCTCTGTTCTATAGCCTGTTCAAAAGCTCTAATAAAGGATTTGTAGGTAAGTGGATCACCCTTGAACACTGTAACATTTTTAACTGGTAGCTGAGCTTGTTTTTGTTGATTAACCAGCATCTCTGTAATCATATTTTGCTTCTGCATCACTTGAACAATTCCATCATTGTTTTTGTCAAGCTGTAGCCTGTCAGTGTTATCGTCGTGTCTTTGTCTGACAACTTGTGGTTCAGTACATTGCAGCGGCCTGAATGGAAGCTTACTTCCAGATACGGGCATGTCAGTAGATGGAGAACGGCTCTGTACGTCGTCCTTCACTCTAACACTACTTATCTTATGTGTTTGGAGGTAGCTGTTCATGCCATCTTCAGATTTCTGGTACTCTTTCAGTACTCTTACTTCAGCTCTTTTTTCTGCAATAGCTGACTCCAAAGCCAGCCTTTCTAGTTTTGCTTTAATACGTGCCTCTTCTAGTTCAAGCTCCTGTTTTGCCTGTAAAGCTGCAGCACGTTCAATCAATCCAGCTAGCTTTGCTTCCTCATTTGCACAAACTGATGATCTAGCAGACATGACAGACAAACGTCCAACAGTTGAACCCTTTGCTTGTGCAGATTTACAATTATTAACTGACACCTATGATGCACTATCTTCAGGGCCAATATAGTCATCTTCATCTTTACTTTCCTCCCCTATTTTGCTTTCATTCATAGCATCCATCCACTTTTCAGTTTCTTCTTCAAACTGTCGTATAACCAACATCTTGGGCTCAAACCAGTTACTTAGATCAACAGACTTTTCATCCTCAGGCAGAAGATCTCCCACTTGCTTATGGAGTTCTTTAAACTCAATGACAAGGTTGAAAAAATCTTTATGCATGCACTCTTGCACTTTTTTCAAGTTGCTGTTATCACTCTTCATAACCTCAACTTCTCTTCTTTTGCCAGTTATCTGAGCTAATACTCCTCTCCTAGCACCAATGAGCCTGTGTAGTTTATCCTCCAGGGCTCTCTCCGTTAGCTTCACAGATCGTTTAGATTCCATTCCTGCAGCATCAATTATTTCCTCCTCTTCAGCCATCATATCAGCAAAACAATGCGTAAATTGCATGCAAGTGTTTAAAAAGTATTCACACTTTTCTCATCATCCATTTGCATCACAACTTCTGAAACACGCAGGGTCTTCAATGGCTTTTTACTAAGGCAAGATACCGTTTCTGCATGCAGACCAATCCACTGAGTAGCTAGCGTTAGCACCTTGAGTCAAATTAACATCATCAATCTTCTCACTCCTCACTCATTTCAGGGCTAGCGATATATCTTCAGGACTTAACATGCCCAGGTCTTTCTTTACCTTTCCAGACGTTTTCCTGACGTCAAGGATATACCATCGAGAAGTGTCGTGGACTTTTCCGTACTGATGCGTCGGACGAACCGTCAGAAAAAACCTGTTGCGTTAGCTAACATCCAGCTGGCTTCTTCTCCGAGCAGTTTTCTACTAATGTTATGGCTTTTCCTTCTGGACTTTAAAAAAGCCACTTAAGGAGCTGTAGGCACAGTAACAGTCTGACGCGAATGACAGGAGATGTAATTCGTTTCAGTGCTTTTAATAAAAAATAAAAATCCAAATACAGTCTGTCACACGGTAGAAAAATATATGCTCCTGTGCCTGCTGCAGCTCTAATCATCCGTAAACTGTGCGTGCGTGACTCAACAAATTAAAGGTCTATTACACCAGTTTTAACCATGAGGAAGCAAAAACAATAATATTAATAAACATAAGTTTATCAACAAAATGTTCCTCTTGTGGCTCTTACAAGCCCTTTGTTTTCATGTCAAGCAATGTCTTAATGCTGAACATTTTGAACAGGCTGAATAGGAGGCCAACACGAGGGATAAGATAGGAAAATATACACTTTCCAACTATGATAAAATATATTAAACATCTCTTCTTTTTCTTCATTTGGTCAAAAATTAAGCCTGCTTTAAATCAGCGATGCACAATATGTACACAATAATACCATTTTTTTTTCAGGTGTATTTATAATGATCATTTTTAATCATTTTAAAATTATGCTGATCGATTATATACGTTTCCCCGCATTGGGCCAATATTTATTGCGCATCTCTATTTTGAGTTATGATCAGGGACATGCACATGATTATAGAGGGGCAGGGGCTCGAAGTCAGAAAAGGGCAGTATGTGCGCGCATAGCGCTCGCGAAAAAAAATTCGGGCCTTAATTACACAATATGTAGATTGATTAATGTAAAATTAATAAACAAAGTACTTATAGAAAGCTAACTACTTAGCTGTGTATCATGTGTAGTTGTGAGTGATATGCATCTGCCATTTCATTTGTGTCAACAAATTATTGTCAATATGAGTTTGTTTACATTGTCATAATACTGAGGTTTAGAAGACATGCAATTCAGCTGCGGTTCAATGAAACACTGGTTTATTATTAGGCTATTTATTGGAGGGCAAGTGCAAACTAGAACATGCTACACATCTGAAAATGTGACAAAACCAAGAAAGTAGTACTGTGACTGTTTTATTGTATTGTATTGTTTACAACAGCAAAGTCACAGTAAACTCAATATCTGGAAGAAGTTTAAGATTTGTGTCAAGATAAACAGCCGACACAGAGAGCTGTCAGATTATTCTTAACTCTGGTTAACAAGCAGTTAGTTTAACAAGCACAAATGGACACTCTGAAATATTACTCATATTCAAGCACGTTGAATAAGTGGAAGGCGACTTGTTAGCCCCCACAAAGAAGTTTGGTTTATAACTCAGAAAGGTTCAAGTCGCTCCACTGTCACGTCTCATCTATGTGCGTGGTGGAGTTCTGATGAGGCATCGGCTTCTTTCTCTCTTTGTCTTCAAAATAAGAGCTTTACATTGCACCCCATTGGAGTTTAGAACTGGGTTCTTAGCGGGGGGCTTTTAATTAGAAAGTAGCGACCGTTCGTCGAGAGAGACAGAGCGGAGCCGCAGCGGACAGATAACATACACACACACACACACACACACACACACACCCGACACCAAATTACGTACGAAATGTGTATGGTAGATATCCGTGGCGTTTTTATACCGCCGTTTTTTGACATCTCTTTGCACAACAGGAATGTATTTATTCATTTAAAACAGGGCTGATGAAATAACTGTATCATGTGTTTACTGTTGTTACAGGGTCCAGTGCTGTGACTCCTGTGTTTGTGCAGAAGGGAGACGATGTGATGCTGAATCTCAATGAAGCTGATGTTCTGGAGAACAGTGTTGTTTTTTGGAAACTCAATTATAAAAGTAGTGCTAAAGAATCTGCTTTAGTCACATGGCCTACTCGTACTGAACCAGAAGTCTCTTCAGGTTACACAGGAAGGATTGAGTTTACTGTGAATAAATACTGTGTGAAACTGAAGAATCTACAAGAGACAGACAGTGGAGTTTATACTGCACAAATGTTAGGGGGTGGTGGTTTACAAACAATAGCTGGATACAACATCACAGTTCAAGGTGGGTTTGTTCACATCTGAGACACTGAAATGAAGTTTCTGCTGTCATGTTTCTAAAACGTTTCACACCTCTTTCCCTCCTCAGATCCAGTGTCTCCAGTTAAGCTGACAGTGGACTCTGTGTCCAGCAGCTCAGACTCCTGTAACCTCACTGTGACCTGCAGCACACAGGACTCTCACATCAGCAGCACTTTTACATGTGACACCAAAACCTGCAGTCAGGAGGGAGGAGAGAGATCAGAGGTCATGACCTCTGGTGCTTCTCTCAGAGTCTACCTGGTGAATGACTCAATCGCCTGTAACCATAGCAACCAGGTCAGCTGGACCAAAGATGTGACAAAGATTCAAGATTTCTGCCCCCGCCATTATGGTGAGACTGAAAAACACAACAACCAGAGGATAATAAAGCACAGTTTGGAGTCAAGTTAAAGGAGAACTTTGGTCAATTTCAACATCAGCTTTATTGCTCAAGCTACCCTTGACTTGCCAGTACCGAAAAGGCGAACACTTTTGGTCCACCCCTTACAGGGCTCCTTGAACGTAGAGTTAGCATTGACAGCTAACAGCGTGGGGTAACAACTTTACACTGTCTTTTCACGTTTTCGGTACTGGCAAGTAATAAAGCTGATGTTTAAATTGACCGAAGTTCTCCTTTAAACTTGAAGTGTATAAGATTTTTTCTTTTTTAAAATCTTTTATTTGATTTTTTTTTTAATGATAGTCATCATTGAATTAATCAGATACTGTTCTGATGTGTTCCAGGTTCAGAGTGTGTCTCTGCTGGTATCTCTGTGTGCCTGCTGAAGACAGTTCTGATCTCCATTGGTCTGATCATCATGGTGTCTGCCGTCATCAGCATTCATGTCTACGTGAAGCTCAAAAGGAAAAATAAACAAAGAGTCCACCACCAACATACATCTCACACACTTTAGTTAGGCACCCTGAGGTTTTTTTTGCCTTTATTAGGACTGAGGAAATGGATGCAACACTTTTGTAAGGCCTAAAGATTCTTACAGTGCATTTTGGCAGTTAATGCTTCATTTTACAATACGCCCAGTCGTTTTATAAGAGAAACTTTGTATATAAAATAATGCAAAGACGTGACCATGCAACTACTGGGGGGTGTTGAATTGAAAAAAAAACAACAATACGTTCTTTATGTATAAAACCAAGACCAACAATATAAAAGCCAAAGATTTTACAGCACGTGGTCCCACTTATAATATTCTCAAAAGGATTGCATGTGTTTACTTATAATTCACAACATTTGTTTAAGCATGTTTCAATCTTTGGGTGAACTCAGTGATGCAGTTTGTGGTACATGCACCATTATTTGACGCTTATTAAAGCCTTGAAGGTGTTATTTGTAAGAAAAGTTGATTTTTGAGTCTCATTCCCATCTTGTCAAGTAATGACACTCTGGGATTGTAGGACGGGTCGACCGCCATCCCAAAGCTTCAGTTTTTGACGAGTTGGGAATCAGACTCAAAAATCACTTTTCTTACAATTAAACTCGTCTCATATATTTGATGATCTTGTGAATGAGTAGAAGTTCAAATATTATGTGTCACAGACTTTTGTTCCCCCTCTTGTATTATACTAACTGTATTTCATTGCCTCTGTACTTGTATTCAGTGCAATGACAATAAATCTAGTTAATCTAATCTAAATAATCTCATTTAATATTGTGAGTTTATTTTCATTTTTAAAGAATCGAACAGAGTTTCTGTTGTAGGAAAAAAAGAATATTCAATGACACTTTGCTCAAAAAATAACAGTGATGTTTCATTTATGTTAATGTTTTAATTAATGTAAATGTATTTGATTCTAAAGTGGATTTTCAAAAGAATAAATTCAATTCTATTGCTAGAAACAATGATAACACTATAATAGAGTAAACAAAAATGTGAATAGTTTCTAAAGAGCAAGTGAGGAATAATCAGAAACTTTAGGTTATTTACATAACCCCGTGTCTCTGAGTAATATGAGTGAGATGTCTCACTATGGGATGCATGCCTAGCTGCAGCCCTCAGAAGCATTAATCTCATTACGCCAATCCTGATTGGTTGGTGAAACGTGTCCGTCCGCCTCAGGTAGTCCCGTCTACCTTAAATAGCGCATGCGGACGGGAGCACGTCATTCAAGATAAGCACCTCTTCTCACTCGCCCAAGCAAGAAGGGTTGTCTGGTGAGACATCTCACTCATATTACTCAGAGAACCGGGGTTATGTAAATAACCTAATGTTCTCTTTCATAATATTTCGTTTGATGTCTCACTATGGGATGTGGTAGCTCCAGTATTGCCAGACAAGCTTATCTCGCGTCCACCAACCTACAGGGAAAAAACACTCTGTTTCTATCAGGACAGCAAAACCGCACGTGCTACGCACGGAGCGGAGACGTCCAGCATATAGAAACGGACAAAAGTGAGAGGCGAGGACCAACTCGCTGCAGCACAGATGTCCTGAACAGAGACTCCCCTGAATAAGGCCCAGGATGCGGCCAAACCCCGAGTCGAGTGCGCTCGCAGGCCCACAGGTGGCTGCAAACCCTGACTCGTATAGGCCAAAGCAATCGCCTCCACCACCCAGTGGGATAAGCGCTGCTTTGTGATAGGTTTCCCCTTATGAGGATTAGCACAGGATACGAACAGCTGATCGCTCCTCCTGAAACCATTCGTCCTGTCCATGTAAGTGCGCACCGAACGTACTGGACACAACACATGCGACCGCTGCTCCCCTGGTGAAGCAGCAAAAGCCACAAGATCAACAGGAGAACATGAGCCCACTACCTTAAGCACGAACAGATCCACCGCGGCCCGACCGTAACGGGCCCATATCTGTTCCACAATTTCCGGGTGTATCGTCCGCTCCCCGTATACTGGCGCCCCCCTGGACAACAGGTCCGCGCCTGTGTTCAGGGCTCCTGGGACATGCGTCGCTCTCAGAGAGAGGAGACGACCGCAGCTCCACAGGATCAGTCTGCGTGCCAGCATGTACAACTGACGGGAGCGTAACCCCCCTTGACGGTTGATGTACGCCACCGTCGTTGTGTTGTCCGTCCTCACCAGGACATGATGGCCCATGAGAGACGGGAGGAAATGTTTCAAGGAGAGGAGCACCGCTAACATTTCCAGAAAATTTATGTGAGACCGCTGGAGGTCCACACTCCAACAGCCCCTCACAGATCGGCCCTCGTGAATTCCGCCCCAGCCCGTCAGGCTGGCGTCCGTAGTGACCACCTTCCTGGACAGGACGGAGCCCATGGGCACCCTGTGTGTCAGAAATGACGGGACTCGCCAGTGGCGCAGCGCCCTGGTGCAGCCCGGCGTGACCAGCACTCTCCGTGCGTCATCCAGCCTGCATGAGGCCACCCAAAGCTGGAATTCCCTCATGTGGAGCCGGCCGAGACGGACTACGAGGATGGCAGACACCACCAGCCCGAGTAACCGAAGACACAATCTGAATTGAACAGATTTGCCTGGATGAAAAAGCGCGAGACATGCCCTGAAGGTTTTCACTCGTTCCGCCGAGAGGCGCGCCGTGAAAGTCACCGAGTTCAGGGATAATCTCAAAAAGATTATGCCCTGCGCTGGAGAGAGCATGCTCTTTTCCGCGTTTATCACGAAACCTAGATCGAATAGGTGTCGTATGAGAATACGCGTGTGTGCTCTGGCCTCCTGCTCCAACTGTGCCAGCAGCAGCCAGTCGTCCAGATATGTGGCCAAGCGGATGCCCTGCTGTCTCAGCGGGGCTATTGCCGCCTCCGTGCACCGCACAAACACCCTCGGGCTCAGAGACAGGCCGAAAGGGAGCACGCGGTACTCATAACAAATCCCCTGGAAAGCGAATCTGAGATACTTTCTGTGGGGAGGATATATCGGGATGTGGAAATACGCGTCTTTCAGATCGACAGAAGTTTGAAACTCGTTTGGCCGCTACAGTGAAAACTCATCGCTGCACCAGCCCTGCCATCCCTTGTGAGAAGCTGACGCCATCATGTCTGAGGTCCAGCTACCAACCTGATACCAGCCAGTTCACTTCACTTACATCCAACTCCTGCACCCAGACAAGATTTAAAGTGAACAGCACACACGTAAACCTACAGCTGCAAAAAAGAGACACTGGATGCCAAGGAGCCAGAAGACTGAAAAAGGACCATTTTGCACACGCAAGCTTACAGCATAACTGAAGTGACTTAAATAATAACATGGTATTGTGAGGTCAAAATAATTTGTGAGCTAATTCCCAATGCATAACAGATTTAAAATTGGTGAACATTTCAAGACAAATGGCAAATGTGTTTGTGGAATAATAATTATTGATGACATGTCTGTTTATGGAAAGGTTCAAAGGGCGAAGTGCTTTAGCTATTAATGCTTGCAGCACTCATTTAGAACATTTTGTGCTATTGCTGTTTTATGCTAAAAAATCTTTGGATGTCTATAATTTGTGAATGCCTGACATAAATATCACTCTGTGGTAAAAAAAAATAAATAACTACAGCTTATAAGTGTAAACTCAGGCACAGAACAATCAAAGACTACACTCGACTTAAAGCAGCATCACAAACGAACGAGATGTCACTCCTGACAGAGAAGACAGACAACCATGCAGACACGCCATGTAGGTCAAGCTCACATCAAAAAATGTGAGAAAGCAGTTATCAAGGCCTATGACTCTTGGAAGCTGGCAGTAAGGGAGACAAGGACAAAATTGAAAAACCTCTGCTCATTGGAAGACCTTGATAAACTCAAGCAAGCTACTGAAGCAAAGTTTAATACTGTAAGCATACATTATGAACCTATTCTTCGTAACAGTAACACCACACCAGAGATTGTTAAGAAAATGGATGCCTGTGTTACCCTAACCAAAGAAACTTGTGACCTCATAAGTCAACGTCTAGAGGCTGTTGGTAAAGATTATAATGACCAACTTGAGAAGGAAAGGGTGAGAGCAACATTACACAAAGATGAATATGGGTCTGTCTTTGGCCACACCAAAACTGAAACTGTAAGCTCATCAGAGTCATCAGAGAGATTAAGCAACCACTCCAGCTCAGCCTGTACCCACAGCAGTAGAGTAGATGCACAAGCAGAGCTTGCTGCTAAGCTGGAACAATCAAAAGCCATGAAAGAAATTCAAGCACAACAAGCACATCTTAACAAGTTAGAGATTGAATGGAAACTTAAAGAGGCAAAAATGTTGTCAGAAATTAAACAAAATTAGGTGGAAATGCAACAACAGTTGGAACAAGAGAAAGCAAAATTGCAGCGGTTACAAGCAGCAAAAGACGTTGCTATAGCAGCAGCTCGCGTGAGAGCATACGATGATTTTGAAGGTTTCGATAATCGTTATGAGGAGACTAATGACAAAACTAATTCTGCTTGCTACAGAATAGAAACTAACCCTCGATTGAATCCAGATGCTGCATCATTCCAACCTCACTGAGCAGCTCCTGAAGTGACAATGACCCAGGAGTCTGTCAATCTAGCCCAAGCAATCGCCAGCTCATTAAGCATGAACTGCTTGCCGATCCCTGAACCAACCACGTTCAGTGGCGACAATTTAAGTTTTACAGCTTGGAAGATGTCATTCATGGCTCTTGTTGACAAAAAACCTCTCCCAACAAGTGAGAAGCTGTTTTATCTCAAAAATTATCTTGCTGGAGAGGCGCGCAAAGCTGTAGAAGGTTTCTTCTATCAAGACTCAGAGAACGCATAAAATGGAGCATGGAAAGTCTTACAGGACAGATATGGGAACCCATTCATCATAAAAAGGCTTTCCGAGACAAGCTCATGAGATGGCCAAAGATCAACTCAAATGACCCACTAGCACTACGAGAGTTTGCAGACTTCCTCCAAGGCTGCACTGAGGCGATCCCACATGTCAAAGGACTAGCTATTCTTAACGATTGTGAGAAAACCACAAGTTGCTCAAAAAACTACCAGAATGGATCGTACGCAAGTGAAGTTAAATTGTTGTAGAGGAACTTGACACAACTGGAAGCTATCCAGGTCTTGCATGCTTTACAGAATTCCTGAGCAAAGAAGCACGGATAGCATCCCACATAGCAAGTGGGTCCGGGCCAGATCTGGCATCAAGCTGGCACTTTTGGCCTATTTCTGACCTGTGTAAATAGTATGTTAGCCAAATGTGGGCCAGGTCTGGCAATGATGGCACTGTTTATGTAATGGCATGCCAAATGTGGGCTATTTGTGGTTAGTTGAATGAGGCCCAGATATGTAGCAGACAGGTCTGGGCCAGATCTGGCATCAAGCCGACACTTCTGGTCTATTTCTGACAAGGCAAATAGTATGTTAACCAGATGTGGGCCAAGTCTGGCAATGATGATACCGTTTATGTGATGGTACGCGATACATGGACCAATTGTGTTTCAGTTTATCAGACCCTAGAGTGACTTTGACTAGGGTCAAAGGGGACTATGTAAGGTAAAAAAAAAAAAAAAAAGAAAGAAAAAGACAGGATTTACGCTTTTTTTTTTTAAAGTATATTTTTGGGGCTTTTATGCCTTTAATTGATAGGACAGTTCAGAGAGTGACAGGAAATGGGAGGCAGAGAGGGGTAATGACAGGCAGGATAGCCGAGCTGGGCCGCCTGCAGTGAGGACTATAGCCTCAACACATGGGGCGGGTGCTCTACCAACTGAACTAAACACCGCCCCAAAACATTTGAATTTTAAAAAGGCAGGGCAATCCCTTTTCTTAAAAGGCTGAAATCCTGACATGGCCTATGCAGTTTGTAAAGTCCTCAGCCCGTACAACCTTCAGAAACTTGAAAGGTCATGTGAGGTCTTCAAATAAACCCCTTTTTCTCAGAAATTTTCACGTCTAAAAGACTTAAAGAGCATATTGCAGGAGTCTCCATAGGAGTCTTAATGGTTCCCACATAACAATACAACAATACAAAACAAAGTTTGTCTCTAGACATGAATATATCAAGTTGTGAATTATTCTACATTTGTTCAAAACACAAGTCATTTTGATTTTTTTCCCTAACAAGCTGTATGTAAGCAGATCAACAAATCTTCTTATGCAGATCCACACTTATTTACTCCGGCTGCGCCCCCTGTGGTGCATTCTGGGTATTCGCGCCAAACGTCTGAGCAAAGGCAGAAGGAGAAATTCGAAAAATGGGAGACTGAACCGTTAAGGTAAGAATTAAGTTAATGTTAGTGATATAGTTGGTTAATTACTACAATCTTTCAGGTTTTACATTGTTGTAGAAATAAGTAAAATAACTGGAGGCTCTTGATGTAATTTGTAATTAACAATAGTGGCTTCAAAAGACTTCTGTGTAACTTGACACTAATGTTAGCAAGTTTTAAAATACTTGCTTCAAATGTAATTTGAACCTGACGTTTGCAAGTGACTATAATTTAAAGTAAGCAGGGATGTGTTTTTTATTTCACATTACGTTAATCAGACACCGCCGGGTGCCGGTTTTCGGCTGCATGCAGAACCAGAGTGATAGAGTAAAGCTCTGCTTGTTAGCCACGAACTGCAGCAGAGGGCAGAGCGAGCCACTCTGCAGGTGATACACCGCGCCGACTTTAGAGTTCTCAAATAGAAAGCCCACTGTACAGGGAGCAGCGTGAGATGCGTGCTGCATAGACGATCTCTTTAGTGGTCAGTTACTATGTCATGTGCTTATCAGGTGATTTACCGTGTCAAGCACACTGGGTGAAGGTATGTAAAAACAATTGTTGTGGGGAAAGTGGACACATGTTAGATTATTTCAGTTAGTTTATGGACCAGACAAAAAGTAATTTTTGGGGGCAGAGATTCTGGTCTTTCACTGAAAAAAATGTCATGACAGCCCTGTCTGAAATGTAGCAAAAGTAAGCCTGATGAGGCTGTCAGAATAAAATGCATGACTCTGTTCTGTTTTTGTTGCTCTGTGTCTCTGTTATTCTTTTTTTCTGTATCTCATGATGTTTCTCCTTCTCTCTTCGGACCTCTTTTGCAGATCGAGGAGGAATTATGGAGGATCACACTAAAGCCACTACAGTTCACATTACTGGGGAAGTTGGACCAATACACGCCCAGGCTGTTGAGCCTCTACGCTGTTGGGAAGAAACTTGATGAGACCCATGACATGGTAAATGAGGCATGTACTTATTGCTGTTAAATAGTTATGTATTAGCATTCTGATGTTTGTAGTTAGCATGATCTCATTTCTTTTTTTATAGGGCAACAGCATTGAGTCCAGAAGAGAGGCTGTGTTCAGAGGCCTCATTCTCTACCTTGGTGAAAAGACAGAGGAGCTAATCAATGCATACAAGGTAAAGAAAACAGTTTCAAAGCCCAGCCTGTTTGAGATGAGGTTGTGCAATCCAGAATAGCTGATGGCTCAGTGGTACATGCTTGTACTGAATGTGGTTATGCATTGCTCCGGTCGAGCACTTATACCGGTATGCCAGTTTACTCTGACACAGGCTACATCCTTATTTTCATTTTCTATGTAGAGATACTGCCGGACCTCGCCGCCACCTTTTACACTAGATGCGGGTAAAACAGTTTAACCGACTAGTATTTCTGGTGACGACAAGCGATGTTTGAAACAATTACATGACCGGTCGTTTAATCAGGAACATTCCTAGTGCTTTATATGTGTATTCAAACAACTTAAATTGCAGCAATGTGATTGCATTCATCATCACAAAATTTAAAGAAAGTAAAAAACTGTTAAATAGTTCCATGAATTTCTTTTCCATTCAATGCAGGGGGGGGGGGGGAGATGCATGTTAATGGCCAAACACACTGATGGCTGTTGGAATGTAGTGCCAATCATATTTATTGAGCTAGTCATCAGATGTGTCACTTGTGAACTGTACTGTGATATTCATTAATTTGTGTGTTTGTATGTGTGTGTCTGACTTCTGATGCCACAGACCAAGAAATCGAGACCAGGATTACAAAATGGTTGCAGAAAGCACCTGATGGGAACAGCGGAGGATGTGAGTAAATGAGAAGGATGGACAATGAGAGAAGCTCTCATGCATAATGCATTTTAGACTTTTGATCTGAACTCTCCACCTTTTGTAAGGTGCTCCTGCTGGTGGAACACATGGAGACGTGATGTTCCTATGCATTAGGGGTGGGGGAAAAAATCGATTCACATAAGAATCGGGATTCTAATCATCCACAATTCTGAATCGATTCATAAACTACAAAAATCGATTTTTTTATTAACGTTCCCCCGTCTCTCTGTGCGCCCCCACGGGCTTCCGTACACAGCGTTGCAGCAAGCTTGGGGAAAGAAAAACAAGGAATTTGTCTTCAAAATAAGAGCTTGACATTGTACCCCATTGGAGTTTAGAACTGGGTTCTTAGCGGGGGGCTTTTAATTTGAAAGTAGCGACCGGCCGCTACAACAACAAGCTAACAGTGAAGATGGCTTCAGAGACCAGGGAGACGCTAGCATCTCCCGGATCTCAGCAGCTCTCCAGTTGCTCATCTTTATGTCTGCGGATGAAGTGATGGACTGACTGCTGTGATTAGCTGTTTCCTGGTTTTAAAACTCCTGGCTGTGTGGCGCACAACAGTGCCGGTCATCCACACCTCCGCCCATCTCACGCAATTTCCAGCATAACAACGTCTCGGATTTAGATCGGAATGGAGTTGGATAAAAGTGTACCCTCTGAGGTGGCAAATTGGCGGACCAGGACAGACCCCCAATTTACCGGTTTCTGTCTAAATCCGCGGACCGAGCCGCAAAAAGGATGGTACACTGTCAAACAGAAGTGCACACAAAGAAGGTGCAGGTCATAACATCCACACACAGTGTAGCCAGCACTTTCCTTCCAAGCAGACAGCAACTTTTTCAAAACCCATATTCATCTAGTCAAAACACTATTTAAGGGCTTGCTTTTTTCATTCTGCAGCAGATTGCGCTATTCAAGTTGTGCTGTTGCGCATTTCATGGAGGAAGTTCTCATTTCTTAAATAGCATTATGTGGCCATAGATAGATGTTACCTTTTGTCTTAAGTTTTCCTTTGTGTGATTACGTCATTGGAATCAGTTTATTTAAAAATCACATTATCTTATACAAACTGTATTGTTTTGATGCCATAATTTGCCTTAACACACTATGCATTGTAGCCTATCAATTTTTGAATCGAGAATCGGTTGCATCGAGAATCAGTTGAATCAAGAATCGGTTGAATCGAGAATCGATTTTGAATCGAATCGTGACCCTAAGAATCGGAATCGGAATCGAATCGTGAGACACCCAAAGATTCACATCCCTACTATGCATTGTGTGAAAGTCTATGCCAAGTTGTTTTGTCTAAAATGATCAATGTTGGTTTTTAAACTGAAGATATGGCAGTGAATGTTAAATTCGTAGTAATATTCTGTAGACTCTTGACATGTTGTGTTTGCTGACAGATGATGTTGTAAGGTACTATGCAACATTCCGCTGCATTGTATGTTTTTGAACAGTCTATGCCAGTGGCTCTCAACTGATGGGTCAGGACCCAAGTGGGTCGTATATGTGAATGGAAAAAAGTCAGACTTTTATTTTGAAGTCTATAATTTCTGATACTGTGCTTTTATTATGAAGGATGTGTGTTTACCATGAATGCAGCATGGCTGCAGGCTATTGAGGACTAAACCTGACATAAGTATAAATAAATAAATAAATAAATACATACATACATACATACATACATAAATACACAAATAAATGCTGAAATAAATAAATAAATGTATAAATAAATAAATGCATAAATAAATGAATGAATAAATAAATGCTGAAATAAATGTATAAATAAATAAATAAATAAATAAAAGTATAAATAAAAGAATAAATGCTTTTTTTTCTGTATTTCTGTTCACCTATATTTACTTATTTCTGTATTTCTGTGTCCATATGTAAATGAGGAGGTAGGAGGTCCTAACCTCAGTCAAGAGCATGATTGGTTATAGGAGTGTGCTCGATGAGGGTCTACTACTTCTTCCTTACTAGTGGCGCTGATTCCTGTACACTGTACAGGAATGTTGCTGGCTACCAGCAAGCCCGCTCAGCTAACTGTTAGCTGTTATGTCGAAAACCTGTTGTGCTGTGTCTTACAGTTTACCTTTAGTTTCCCCTCTCCTCCTCCTCTACCCGGGGACCTGCTGCTGGGCTTAAAAGCCCAGTCTGGCCCCACCCACGGTCTCTCCCTGCAGCCTGGACCAGCAGCATGGTTGCTGGACACCATTTTATTTTCCTTTGTTATTTTTGGTCACAATAAACGTAGATTTCTTGCATCTAACCCTTTGTTTGAGTAATACATGTGTTTCCCTCGAGCCGGGGTCATCACACTGACATAAGTGTATATATAAATGAATACATACATACATACATACATACATACATAAATAAATGCTGAAATAAATAAATGTATAAATAAATAAATGCATAAATAAATAAATGCTGAAATAAATGCTGAAATAAATGTATAAATAAATAACAGTATAAATAAAAGAATAAATGCTTTTTATTTATTTCTGTATTTCTGTTCACCTACATCTGTATTTGTACGTTGAGGAGGTACCTCCTCATTTACATATGGACACAGAAATACAGAAATAAATAAATGTAGGTGACAGAAATACAGAAATAAATAAATGTAGGTGAACAGAAATACAGAAATAAATAAAAAGCATGTATTCTTTTATTTATACTTTCATTTATTTATACATTTATTTCAGCATTTATTTATTTATTTATTCATTTATTTATGCATTTACTTATTTATATATTTATTTATTTATTTCAGCATTTATTTATTTATGTATTTATTTATTTATGTCAGGTTTAGTCCTCCATAGCAGTCATATACTGCCAACTATACAACTTTCAGTGTTAAAATGTTGCCACTTGCATATTGCACTTATCTGATAACACTTTGCATTGATTATTCAATATTGGAAATGTATTTTGGCAATTAGCTGTGAAAATAAAGTCATTTGTATAATTGTACCACTGCTGTTTTTTAATCCGGGCCAGATGCAGCATGGATTAGGCTGACGTCTGGCCCAGCTCTGGTCCACATGGGGCACTTGCACTTAGCTGACATACTGCAAAGAATGACGGCCTCCCCCCCAGTGGCCCAGGTCTGGTTAGCCAGAGCTGGCTCACACATGGGCCAGCTCTGGGCCAACTGAGGTACTTGCATTCGGGTGACATACCGCAAAGAATGACGGCCCCCCAGTGGCACGGATCTGGTTTGCCAGAGCTGGCTTACACATCGACACTTTCAGCTTTAACATTAGCTTAAAAGATCATCCTTCAACCCAGCGTGGTTGCCTGTCTGTTATTGCCTCTCTTTATGATCCACTTGGGTTCATCGCTCCATTCAGCCTAACTGGAAAGCGTATCCTGTCCAAGAGCTGTGTCACAGAAGCATCAGATGGGATGATCCACTTCCAGAAGATATGAGACCACGGTGGGAGAAGTGGATAAATGGTCTTCACAAGTTGAAAGAGGTTTCAATTCCGAGATGTTACCACCCATATGACTTCCATAACATTGTCAGAGTATAGTTGCACCATTTTTCGGATGCCAGCTGCGTGGGATACAGTGCATGTTCTTACCTCGGGTACAAAAATGACAAGGATGAGGTCCTTTCCAGTCTTGTGTTTGCGAAAGCCAGGGTTGCACCTTTAAAGGTCACAAGTATCCCGAGACTAGAACTCGCGGCAGCTGTGGTTTCTACAAAGGTCAGTGTCATGTTGAAATGTGAACTTGACATAAAGATTGATGACAAGGTTTTCTGGACAGATTCACGAGTTGTGCTTGGGTACATTAACAATGATGCCCGTAGGTTCCACATATTTGTTGCGAATCGTGTTCAGTTGATAAGGGATAACAGTAATCCCAGTCAGTGGCACTATGTGGACACCGCAGAAAACCCGGCTGATCACGCATCTCGAGGTCTTCGTGCTTCAGACATTCATTCCACAAACTGGCTGCGAGGACCAAAGTTTCTCTGGGAGCGTGAATTACACCTAACACCCAGAGCTCCAACAGAATTACTTGTTGGTGATCCTGAAGTCAAAACAATTCAGGTATTTGTAACCGATGCCAAAACCTGCAATGACATCCTCAGGCGTCTGAGTCAGTTTTCCTCCTGGACAACAATTCTTAAGGTGGATGCAAGAATCAAGAGGCTCGGGTCTAAACAGAAACAACAAAGTGAACATGTGAATGAATGAAGCTGCGGACGAAGTGATTAAGATCATACAGCAGCAAGCCTTCCCCTATGAGATACAGATGCTTCAAGGTGAAAAAGACATTCCAAGCTCAAGCTCTCTTTTCAGTCTCGACCCCATCTGGTCCGAAGGACTCCGTGTTGGTGGGAGATTGAAACAGTCATCGCTCTGTCACAAAGTCAAGCACCCAGTCATCTTACCAAATAACAGCCACATCACCAAGCTGATTGTGTCCCATTTCCATGCTAAGAAATGCCATCAGGGTCGAAGCCAGACTTTAATGGAGCTTCGGGCCAATGGATTCTGGGTCATTGGTGGGAGCAAGCTGGTTGCTAAGATGATACACACTTGTGCGCTTTGCAGGAAACTTAGACGACCGACAGAGAGACAGCGAATGGCCGAGCTCCCTAAAGAACGTGTTGAAGCCTCAGCACCCTTCACATACAGCGGTATGGACTGTTTTGGCCCTTTCACTGTCAAGAAAGCACTGTCATGTTTGTATTCTAGAGCTGTCCATATCGAAATGCTCGAAGATTTGTCAACAGACTCATTCATCAACACATTGAGATGCTTTATCGGCCTCAGAGGAGCTGTTAGGCAACTACACTGTGACCAAGGTTCTAATTTTGTTGGAGCCAGAAGTGAATTCCAGGAAGCACTTAAACAGTGTGACATTAAGCTATTGGAAATCTTCCTGACTGAGAAGCAGTGTGAATTTGTTTTCAATGCCCCCTCTGACAGTCCCGCAGGCGGTATCTGGGAACGCCCGATCAGAACCATTCGAAATGTGCTGAACGCCACCTTTGCACAGTGCCCAGGTCGACTTGATGATGCCTCCCTCAGAACGCTGCTATATGAGGCCATGGCTATTGTTAACAGCCGCCCATTAACAGTGGATGGAATCAATGATCCCCAGGCACTGGAGCCTATAACACCAAATCACCTCATCATGATGAAATCTAAAGCTGCTCTTCCTCCCCCTGGAGTATTTGTCAAGGAGGACCTGTATGCAACGAAGAGGTGGAGAAGAGTTCAGTCTCTTATCGAACAGTTCTGGAGCCGCTGGAAAAAAGAGTCCCTGCTGAACATATCCATGAGACAGAAATGGCACTTACCTCAGCGCAACCTTAAAGTGAACGATATTGTCATTATCAAGGATGACAATCTCCCAAGAAATCAGTGGCAACTTGGACGAGTGATTGAGACTGTTCAAAGTAGTGATAGCTTAGTTTGTCGAGTTAAAGTGCAAGATCCTCCCTCCAGGCCCAGTTATTGAGAGACCAATTAAAAAATTGGTGCTCCTTCTTGAGGACTGACTAGAACAAAGTAATTGACGACACTGCTTTATTATGTATGATGCTATGCAGTCAGAACCTCTGATAGCTTAAAGTGATTGTTCGGGTTTTTTGAAGTGGGGTCATATACAGTACATATCTATAGTTGATCTGTTCCCTACCGTAATCACCGATGAGCGCAGCCTCAGTTTGGAGGAGCAGAGAGCCGCTCCAGCCAGACGCTCAGCTTTGTACTACAGTGAACGGGGTCCAGAGAAAAAGCGAAATAAACCACTTAAATCAAGGCTCACCTAAAAAAAATCTATATCAGTTCAAGTGTACGTTGTGTAGCTAAAATTCACACTCTTTACATCGGCGTCAGACCGCGCTTTCTTTTGGCACTACATTTTCTCAACCGCCCTACGCACTAGCGTAACTGGGCAACAGCTGATCTATGAGCGGCGGAATACAGTGCAAGGCTCAGCTGCTGGACGAGAGGTTTACTTTCAATAAAAACGAAACTTAACTCTCCGTATCCCTTCGCAGTAGCGCTCATGCGTAAAGATACAGGGGTTCTGCGGTTGAGAAAATGTAGTGCCAAAAGAAAGCGCAGTCTGACGGCGATGTAAAGCGGTGTGAATTTTACCTAGACAACGTACACTTGAATTGTTATAGATTTGTTAAGGTGAGCCTTGTTTTAGGTGGTTAATTTAGCTTTTTCTCTGGACCCCGTTCACTGCAGTACAAAGCTGAGCGTCTGGCTGGAGTGGCTCTCTACTCCTCCAAACTGAGGCTGCGCTGATCGGTGATTACGGTAGGGAACAGATCGACTATAGATATGTACTTTATATGACCCCACTTCAAAAAACCTGAACTATCACTTTAACTTGAAGACATTCCTTTCTTAGAGTCGAGAAATCCTGTACAATTCATTTACTCTTTGTGTATTTGTTCATTCATTGTACTAGGATTTGGTGGGAGTGTAAATGTCTGATAAATTGCATTAATATTCTTCTATTGTTTTTGTGTTAACAAGACATGATAGTCCTACACTTTATGAGTTAATTGCACATGTCATCAAGATAAAGGCAATATATTCTTTCTGTGAACAGTTACAATATATTGTATTTCATTTAAAAGAAGCATATGATACACTTGTCATAATAACTTAAAATTATGTTTCATTTCATGTTTCATCGTTATGGGTTAAAATGATTTGTATTGGGTGTCAACATGATTAATATGTGAACTTGGTTTATGTGTGAAGTATTTGTGAAACTACAGGCAAGCATTTTGTATTTCTTCTGTTTATTCTGTAGTTTTCACTGTGTTATATGATGATGGAGAAGAAGGAGAGGGAATTAAAAAGACACCCGTTTGAAACTCTCTGCGTCTTAATCAATGAATCCGAGGGGCCGCTACAATCTGAGACAGCCCATAATACTGGTACCAAGATAATAGACTAGAAAGTCTCTTCGTGACGTTTTAATTTAGATTAGATCTAACAGCGCAAACTTGATAATACAAAAAGGAACTTTTGTCTGATGTTTAGTCACATTTTTGTCTGATGTTTAGTCACATTTCTTCATTGCTTGCCAGCGATTTACAGAAAAACGTGTACGAGAAAAGTCTTTCCCGAGCAGAGCAGGTTATATAAAGTGTGATTTTAACTCTCAGTGACTGTAACACGAGGTGTGAGGGTGGGGATCAGGTGATCACCAGCTTTGGCATCACGTAAATATAAAGTGGAAATTGCAGCAACTGCACCTTGTGGAGTACAATTTCTAAGGAATCATTTCAGGTCCTAGGAAGCTTTTATATTGTAGTATACACAATCTCTGTCTCCTCAGTGGATCTTGTAGGTCCAGTGTGAGGCTCCAACAAGCTGTAGATGGCGGATGGTGGAGAAGAAGAATCACTTGTTGGATACAGAGGCTGGGCTACAGCTTCCATCTGGTAAATAAATCAGAAAAAAACATTTTCAGCTAAAGTTGTTTCTAATTTTTACTTTATACTTATTTCTAAAGGTGTTATAGTGTATTAACATGTAAAGGGTTAGGGGTTAGGTTAATCAGTATGATTAACGTCAGCTCATATGTCCTTCAAAAACTACAAACCTCTGTATCATTGCAGTGATAACGTCTTTTTCATAAAAATATGATGAATTTGTATTATGACCTAGAAAGCATGAAATGGCTGTAAAACACATTGTAGGTGTAACTAAACACACACACACACACACACACACACATAAAGAAAGAATTGTTTTAGCAACACATGCAGTACATTACAGTTAGTAAAAACACTGCAGATGAAAATTTGACTGAAATTAAGACTGAAAATGTAGATTTCTGGCTCTCCGCGAACATTTCTCTTCACTGTATTTTGCTTTTATCACGTAGAAAGCATGACATGCAAAAAAACTTAACACCAGTGCGGAGTTTTCTGATAACAGTATTTTCTACATACACTCTGTGAGAATACGCAGAAGTACAAACTTCTGGCCCAGTATGAAGTCACAGGCAGCCATACACTGGATCACAGAGGGGACAAGTGGCTCCAGACACCCCTCCCTGGGACAGAGTTGTCCCCTTCAATGGCACACGTCACTGTAAACCCTCTCATTTTGAATAATTAAATAATATGCACTGTGCTTATTATATGTGCGAAACAATGTGATTTTAAGTTTTCTAAGATTGGGTCCCCCCTTCATGCCTCACAGTGGTTTCGACTGCTCCCTGCCAACCCTGCCGCCCCACAAAACATTAAGCAGCTACTTTGTAAAAGTTACCTGGAAATAAAACATGTGTCTGACGTTTTTATTCACTTTTACCACTCGATGGGGGAAAAAAACACATTTACATTTATATATAACAGTAGAGTTGTATAACCAGACTTGTATGTAACTCAAGTTACCTGATGTGTGAGTTCTGAGAACACAACACCTTCTGGAACATTTATCTACTGTTCATAAACTAGAACACTGTCACCTACGATATTCTCTGAAATTGACCCTTTGTTTCTAATAATGAATTAAATTGATTGAGAAAAAACTATAATTAAACACAGGTAAGAAACACATAAGAGCAAAATGAAACATGCAGCAGTTAGAGTGGACTAACTGCCAGACCTCTGCAGCAGGTTTGGATAGATGGATCGTAGTCTTTCTGGAGATTCATGAGGCTCATTGGCTCCAAAGAAAACATTTAGGCACAAGCAAGCAGCACAACCAGTGACATGGCAGACAAGAAGCAAGCAGCAGGACCTGGAACAACAGAATAATGCAGGAGCAAGACGTCTCAGGCCACCTTGTCAGTTAAAGTGACATTAAATAGAAAAAGTCAGGCTCCACTTTTTGGCTTTGAAAACATCTCATTCTGAATTTGTCATAAACTGAAGCTTGTAGATTGCAGGTCAGGTCAACCACAACCCGAAAGCGTTGACTTGAGAGAATGAGACTCAAAAATCAACCTTCTTACAAACTGGACCTTTAAACTCAGTGTCAGTTGTTAAGTGACCCAGAATCTGAAATTCTGTCATTTTGTTTGTCTGTCTTTGTTTTTGTTTTGTTTTTTTGCAAGAGATTTTAAAAAATACACATGCACAAAAAAAAAAAACCTCACCTCAGGAACTGCATACACTGCATTTTCGATGCTCTCAGTTTTTTCTGCGGGTTAGTCATAAAAAGTACATGTTGCTTTAATTCACAATTAATTTTGAGAACTTTCTTTTTAAATAATTTAAGATCTTTAGCTTTCTGCTGCTTAAAGTGAAACTCTCACCAAAAAGCAACCTAGGCTTTATTTGTGAATGTATATGAGTCAAACCTTCGTTTAAATGCATAATTACGATGAAAGAGGCACTTTTTAGATTGACCGTAGTTACTCTTACGCTAGCATCAAAATAGACCCTGGTGATACTACGAGCAAAGTTTCATGTTGTGTCGAGCCTTCTTAGTGTTTTAAAAATAGCTAGCGTGCCTGTGCCCCATGGACTCCATTGAAAATTAGCTTGCCAGAAAACGAAACTACGGTAAATCTTTAAAGTGCCTCTTTCGTCGTAATCATGCATTTACACGAAGGTTTGACTCATAGTCAGTCACAAACAAAGCCTAGGTTGCTTTTTGGCGAGAGTTTAACTTTAATTGAAGTACATTTACATTTCTTGAGGTGCCCCTACATTGAGTCTGAATGAACATGACCAACAGCACATTTAAAAGCCTCTATGTGGAGGGTTTTATATTGTGTAATGTTGTTGACTAACCTGAGATCTGACAAGTGTAATTCTGAGATTGTCTCTTTTTTCTACAGTGAAAATCAGTTCTGGTTATAGAATGATTCTAAAGACGCAACAATTACTTCTATTACTAAATCCATAAATAAGGAGTTTTAGTTTCACAGAAGTGTGATACAACACTGGTAAAGAATGAACAGCTGTGGATTCCTAACCATACGGTGTGAACGGCCTGTGATTCTGTGGATTACAAAACTATTGTTACTACATTGCCTACAAACACAAAGGGGGTTTATGTGTATGGCAGGACACCGTAAACAAACAGTATTTCGTAGATTTTACTTTGCAATTCCGTGTTAAAATGCACACTTGGACTTACGTTTTCTTTTCCATAGAAGAAAACCAAAACCTGCTGCTGCAATTATGATGAGAAACAAAAAGGTGATGACACAGGCACAGCGATGTTACCGTTGTGAGTTTTAAGATCTGTAAAGATCAAAACCAGGTTAGAAAATGATACCACATCTTATCAGCCTGTCTTCTGCCTGTCTTTTAACATACTGTAATGATATAAGTCATGTGACTTTACTGCAAGACTCTGATGAACATTAGTCATCAATGCATATTTCTTTGCTGAATTTTAATTTATCTAGTAGATTAAAAACACAAATATAAACAGACTGAAGTTTAAATTATACAACTATCTTTGTAAAAAAGTGATCTGTAATAAGGAATAATTTAATGAATAATTACTAACGTATCATTCAAATAGCTCTGTTTTAGATAAGGTTAATTATAGTAGCTTTAAATTCTACCAAAAATGTATTGTATACATTTAAAACCGACTAAATACTTATAGATGAGGCTCATCATTTTAGTTTTCTTCCCCAGGTGTGTGTAGAGGTGAAAAAAACTTTGACTGGTTTAAAAAAGATTCTGTGTTCCTCCTCTCCATGTACTTGTTAGGTTTCCTGTCCAAGAAAATGCTGTTCACATCAGTTTGTAGTAAAAGAGGTTATCAAAAAGAGCAAAAGGAGCAAACAACATTTTTAAAAGCCAAAGTCATTATGGTTGAATCCAAGTTAGTGAGGTCACTTCTGTCACCAGATTCTTCCTTGAGAAATGCTAAAAATCTAGATGTGAACAAACCCACCTTGAACTGTGACGTTGTATTCAGTTATTGATATGAAACCAACAGACCCTATCACTCGTCCAGTATAAAGTCCACTGTCTGTCTCTTGTAGATTCTTCAGTTTCACACAGCATCTTTTCACAGTAAACTCAATCCTTCCTGTGTAACCTGGAGAGACTTCTGGTTTAGTATGAGGATGCCATGTGACTAAAACTGATTCTTTATTTCTGCTTTTATCAGTGAAGTTCCAAAAAACAGCACTGTTCTCCAGATCATCAGCTTCTGTGAGATTCAGCATCACATCGTCTCCCTTCTGCACAAACACAGGAGTCACAGCACTGGACCCTGTAACAACAGTAAACACATGATACAATAAACATCACAAACAATATATGGTTATTTCGTCTATAGGCTGAATGTTACCTCATTTCTACTATATTTCCAACAAATTGGATCATCAGTTTAAAATGATGAAGTCCCATCAGCTCCTCGTGGCTCATCAGTGGTTAGAAAATGGCTTTATTCTTCAAACTGACTTTGTTTGAATGGATGAAGGATTTTTAACTTAACTGAGCCCAATGAGAGTTAGTCACAGAGAACAAAAGTCTCCAAAATTGCTGCCAAGAAGTTTGCATGAGAAGGGAAAGTATAAGTTATTTTGGACAAAAGCATCTGAAATAAGTTCTGTGGGGGCTTAAGATATTTACATGTTTTGTTCCACGACATCAAATACATCATTAAATGTCCAGCAACTGAATTATAAACATGCTTACGTGTCTTAAAAACGGCGGTTGCTAACAAGTTTCTAAATGAGACGACAGAAGTTGTCACAGACATTAAACGTCATCACACCGAACACAGAGACTCAAATACTCCTCAAAAAACGTGGGAGAGGCCAATAAGCAAGTCTTTGCACACAGTGATAGTGTGCAAGCTCATGGAGGAGGACAGCGGATCATTGTGGGCCAGAACATCAGTACAGTACCTGAAGACCTCCCTATCAACTAAATTGCGCAATGGCAATGTCCTCCAAGCCACAGCAGCCACTGTATGATGTGGCACAGCCATTACGCACATCTACACTTCTTATATTGTGCTGTTTAAAACACCTGATAATAGGTCATACTTTAAGGTATTGCTCATTACTCAATAATACAGGAAAATCATCTTTTTTTATATAAAGATCATTATTATTATTATGATTATCATAACGCATTCAATCTCTCACAGTCTCTAATGCACTAATTCGACTAATCTAATTCACGGTCTCACCTTCTGTGGATTTTTATACATTCGGCAGTCTGCGTGGAAAGTAGCGTAAGTAGATTTTTCGTGTGTATGCATTGTTTATACATGTGGCCCCTGCTGTCTGTTCATTCACCTCACAATTTTATTTAAGAATGGGGTCCGCATTTAGAAAGAAATGGCTCAGTTTCAGTTTCAGTTATCTGATTTTTTACATCACCCTAACCATCACACAGCTTTTGTAGGTTGTTTATAAAGGCGCTGACAGATCTGTTACTTTAGCTTTAAGGTACAAGAGCCATCTGATATCTATAGTAACCACCTCTGTGAAAACTGCCAGTTATTTAAAAATAACTCCAGAATAACACTGGTTGCTACAATAAATAAAAGAAGGACCATGAAACCGCACTGAACAAATAAAGGAAGTGTGTTGCAATAGCCATGGTTTCGGGTCTGGTGAATTTTTCTGTGGAAAACAATGACAATTCTCCTCCATCAAATTGCAGCTGCTCTTCTCACTCTAGATTACACCAGCCTCCCACACATTTAAACCTGACAGTCTGTGTGATATATTTTAGCATTGTATATTTATCTCAATTTAATAACTACCCAAGTCTTTTTAAAATGAGGTCTGTGGGGTCAGCATTGTTCTCCAAAGAGCCGATACAGACCAAAATAGCTCTGGTATAGTATGGTATATAGGTATAAAATGGTTGGTGTGCTGCAGCATAAAATAGGGCCTTGTCAATGAAATAAAATGTAAAAAAAAAAAAAATTCATATTTGTATACATTGTTTAGAAATCCTATCAAAAGACAAGGGTCATGCTCCTGATAACATATATTGATAAATATATTTTTATTTTGAGTCAATCCCACATCTCTCTATAAAAGCAAGGAATCTCTGTCTGTGTGTGTGTGTGTGTGTGTGTGTGTGTGTGTGTGTGTGTGTGTGTGTGTGTGTGTGTGTGAAATATCTCTGCGGATCAGGATCAGACTGACCTGAGAGTTTCAACATGGCTGCTCCTTGGTTCAAGGGTGTGCCATGCGGATTTTTTTGGATTACAATGATACCGTTAATGAATTATTTCATAAATGCTTTATACATTCTGAAGCATAGTCTATCGGAGCCCCCACAGTGACATGCGCATTAGAGCCAGTCATTGCAGAGCTCAGGACTACCACACACATTAAGAAACAAGCAGATGTATACCTGCGGCAGCGCGAGCTGGACCGGGAGTTAGCTGGCGGTTCGGTCCCGTTCTGTTCTGTGCATCTAAACTGACTGTTGTGGATTAATGAGACCAAACGAGACCGGACCGTGTTGGTCCGGGTCTGAGGAGAGCGGATTTATACCTGCAGCGGCGCGAGCTGGGCCGGGAGTTTGCCGGCGGTTCGGTCCCGTTCTGTTCTGTGCATGATCTAAACTGACTGTTGTGGATTAATGTGACTAAACAAGACCGGGCCGGTCTGTTCGGGTCTGAGGAGATGCGGAGACGCGCGGAAAAACAAAGTGGAATCAGAATCTGTGGATGTTCGTGAGTAGCTAGCTGCTAGCTGCTAGTCGCTAGCTAACCTACACGGCCTAACTCCCGAGTCGATGGACCGGACACACCGACCTGTCCAAAACCGGACTTAGGGTAAATAATGTCCGCCACGCTTTCCGTCACGTTTGCTTTGTATCTGGTGCAGAAGAAACGGTAAAAATGGGCTTTTGTCACGAAAGTGTTCAAGCAGCAAGTTTGGTTGTAGAGCAACCGGAAGTTGTGGGAGGGACTTCGGCGGATGATTGAAAGGCAACGACGGCCGGTGTACAGGCGGCGATATTGACATTTAGCGTGCTTGGAGTGTATAGTAGTGTGTTATGTAGTGTTTGGTGTCGTGTGTTTAGTGTGTAGTGGAGTCGGTTTTTTGTTTAATGAGTCAAAACAGAAGAAGCTGAATTTGGAGCAGGCAGTGCAGCTCTTCATTCAGCTGGAAGGAGCTCAGGCAGACCTGAGCATTGCCTGCATTTAAATGTAAATAGTTAAACAGAACTTTGCACATATTCAGCAAACAACAATTTATATTTGCATTATAAGTAATAAAAAATGGTTTGTTAAACATATTTGTGGTTTTCACAGTAAAAAATAACTTTTTTTACTCAGATTTTATGTTTTTTTTTTGTGATTTTAGGTCTATGGTGTTAATACAATATGTCAAAATGAAAAAATAACTGTACAGTCACACATGTGAGGTTGTGCTGAAAATAATCACACCAAGTAAATAGTTTTTAAGGTGAAATATAATGGCAAAATCAAAAATAGTCAAAAACGAACAATTATACCCTGGAATATCGGATTTCATAACAAACCTAAATATCCCTGACATTCTACCTTCAAACAGCCTCATATGGCCATCAGTGAAAGTGCTTCTTAACCGCCCACTTTTCTATAGGAACACATATTTCCTACGGGCACTGCACTAGTACATGTTAATTCTCATTAAAGAGCAACAGATGTCATGATGATTAGTGCTTTGAAATCAGGAGCCAACAAAAAAAAGAATATATTTTTTAAAAGGTTTAGAAGTTTTTGCCTCAGATGTGTCATCAGTACAGCAGACCCTTGTTTCTTTCATTTTATTTTATGATCTGTAATTTTTTTTTTATGTTATTCTTTGTTTTTTTACATCTTGTGTTTTTTATTACATATACTGTATCTGAATCTGTCAGATCAAGGATCCCTTGGCTTTCTTCCTCCCTGCATTTAATTTAATTTACTGTGGGTCTTTAACCACAATGTTTTAGTGCTGAGATACAACAAACAGTTTTTCAAAGCAAAAAGATGGAATCCAAACCATGATGAATATTAATAGAAAAAAGTTCTTACCTTGCATTTGAGACAAATACACCAGAATAACAGCGAATACAAGCGGAATGTCTCCCATTATAACTCATGTCACAAACAATACGAGGAAGTTCAAATGTTGGTTAGTTAAGTAGGAAGCTTGTAAAAAAGTATCCACCCCCTTGGTTGATGAATCATGGTTAAAACAATCTGGACTTCTTTGACAAGAATTCACAAAAACATGCTTTTATAAATGTGAAAATATATATACACAACACAAAAACTACAAGAAAAACTCTTTAATGTCAAGATGAAAGCAGATGTCTACAAAGTAAGGTCAATTCATAAAAAAATATATGCCGTAAATTATGTGATTATATTCACAACCTTCAAGTCAGTATTTAGTAGATGCACCTTCACCTTCAATCACAGCACTGAATCTGTGTGGATGGGTCTCAGTCAGGCTCACACATCTGAACACCGCAATGCATTCATTTTATTCTCTACCTTTACAAGCCTTCCAGGGCCTGCTGCTGAAAATCATCTCCACAGCATGCTGCTGCCACCACCATGCTTCAAGGTGGCGGCGTTGAATGCACCAATACTTAATGTCCTATAGGTGCCCAGTTGGATTCAGGTTACGGGAACGAGAGGGCCAGTCAATGGCATGAGTGCCTTCGTCATCCGGGAACTGTCTCTGGCCACATGTGGCCGGGCATTGTCCTGCATCAGGAAGAACCCAGAGCCAAGTGCACCAGCGTATGGTCTGACAATCGCTCTGAGGATACCAACAGCAGTCAGGGTTCCGTTGGCTAAGACATGAAGGTCGTGCTGGATGATGTTACAGACAGCACAATGTCCACCACATCATCTCAAGAGTCTTTCACACCTGTCAGATGTGCTCAGTGTTAACCTGCTGTGAATCTCAGGAGAACAGGGTGCCAATGGCAGACCTGTCAATTCTGGTGTTCCCTCTCTAATGCTAGTCGAGCTGAACATTGCTGAGATGTGAGCACAGGTCCCAGTAGAGGACGTCGGACTCTTATGCCACCCTTGAGTCTGACAGTTTGGTCTGACATGCACACCAGTAGCCTGCGGGAGGTCATTTTGTAGGGCTCTGTCGGCGCTCCTAAGGTTCCTCCTTGCAGCAATAGCAAACATCATTATTGCTGCTGGGTTGATGCCCTTCTAGGGCCTGTCCAGCTCTCCTTGTGTAATGGCCAGTAATGGGCTGCAGGTGCCGCCTCTTGCTACCAGTAGTGACAAGGACACTAACAGAATACAAAACTACAGAAGAATCAGTCAGAAAGGAGAAGAAGAGAGCAATTGTCTGGGGCCACCACATGCAAAACCATTCTGTTGTTTGTGGTTGTCTTGCTTTTGCCTCTCCATTGCAGCTGTTGTCACTTTCAATTGCACCAAAGCAGGTGGAATTGATTCACAATGACTTCTGCTTCCTACATGGACAGATTAATATCCCTGAAGTTTAACTCACTTGGTGTTATACTGTGAGCAGCGCATATTTTCATGTGAACTGCATCAGATGACTTTTATATATCATTGCTACAATGCATCAAAAGAGGAGGTTAAATTAGATAACAACTTTAGATAAACTTTTCAGCTTTTGTTTGTTTTTCTGTTAATTGTATTCCTGTATCTTGGTGCATTATGATTATTATCTTGCACATTGTTTGTTTTCAGTGGAAGCATTTATAGTTTAACACCAGTATCTGTCATGTTTCTGAGTAATCTAAAAATGCAAGAGGTATGAGCTATTAGGGAGGAAGTGGTGCAAGGGGCGTTTCGCCACCAAGCTTAGTTTAAGTGTTAAATTGAAGCAAAACCTCAAGTATTACAACAATTTCACAGTACAAAATGCCGTATTTTGTAGATTTAATATGTACTGACACAACTGTGGCTTTTTTTGTTTTCTGTTAAATAATTTTCGGGGACCAAAGATAAAAAATAAGCTAACTCGTGTAGAAGTAGTTCCTTATTATAAATGAAGTGATTTTATTTATTCAAGTTATTCAGAAGAAACTTAAAGAATGTGTTGAAGCAGTAAAACAGCATAAAGAAGAACTTAATATGAGAAGTTGATCTATTTACATCATGAACATGGTGACATACTGAAAGTCTGTGGTTTTGACAGGAAAAGCACAGCTGTCACAAAGACTTTAACTCTGTGGTGTTTCTGTTAGAACAAAACAGGAGACACATCATAACGGTCAGACAGGACAACTGAACAGAGACTTTATAATGACCATCTTTGTGATACTGGGACTGCTGGTCTGTGTGAATGCACAAGGTAGGAAAATAAATCTGTCTAATTAAATGTTATTAACAGATACAGCTGTGAGCAGGCTTCTTAATAAAAGAGATTAAGTTGGTTCAGACTTTCAGTTGGCAAGAGGAGATAATGAGCTTTAATTTGTATGCGGTGTATAACAATGCAAAACACATACAAAGTGATCACATGTCTAAGAAGAAGGACTCCTTTCTAAGAATTTGAGAGGAAGAAAACAGAGTGAAGTGATTTTGTTACAATAGATATTCCTGCTTCTTTTCATAGATTAAAAGAAACAGTTTACAATTTAAGACTTAAAACAATTCAATTCAATTCACGTAACATTACTGTTTCTTGATGTAATTAATTCAACTTCCTCTTCTAATAAAAAGCCTGATACTCAAACAAATTTGGTCAACAAAAGCCTTATTGTTACAGTTGGATATAAGAGGCCAACCTTCATCTGCATGAAAAAATGTGTTGACTGATGTGAGCTAACAATGAGCAGCGGTTGAAAGAATACTGAAAGAGTCTGCTTAAGTAGGATTACAGTTAATACTGAAATACATGATAATTACAGAACTACTGGTACTAAAGTTATACTTAATTAAAAGTACAAATTCTTGTGAAATACTACTATTATTTACCTTTAACCGCTGATGTTTAATGCATTATCATCAGCAGGTGTTCAGTCACAGAGGATTCTGTTCTGTTCTGTTCAGTGGTCATAGTCACCTCTCCAAACCTGCTGCTGCTGCAGAGTTAAATGGGTTTTTGTCTGCTTGTCAGGGTTTTAATTGGCCTGTTTGTGATCAGATCAGAAGCTGGTGAAAATGTTAGATATTCATTCAAACTGTAACTGTAACTTTAAATTTACAAGTAAAATTACAGTTGAAAAAAGTACAAAAAACTTTTTTTTTTTTTAAATAAGATACCTGGAAAAGGACTTTATAACAGTAATTTGAGGAGTTGTACTTAGTTACTTCAGTTGTGGAGACAGAGGTACAGTTCTGTTCTCATAATGTTGAATCTTCTGAGATAACCCAGCTGAGCAATTATCTGGTTGAGACGAGGCAGAAAGAGGACAAAGTTCAAGAAAGTCCAGTCTTATTCACAGGATACAGAGTGGTAATAATGTAGAGATGAAAAGAAAAAAATAAGAGTTTGAGTTAGATTTTCTCCTAACGGGCTGGCGCAGTTTCACCTTTATCCAAGGGCACGCTGAGTGAAGACCAATTATTAGTTGTAGTGACAGTATTGTAGTAGCAGTAGTTGTGGTCGAGATATTACATGTCTGGTCACTTCAAGTTTTTAACATACAGAATAGTTGTGGGGCCAGAAAATTAAAACGATGAGCTGAAAGACACTTTAATGACACCTTTTTCCACTATGAGCGACTCCTTTCACTTACAAACAGTGAAGTCATACATTGTTGATCTAGACATAATGATTACAGCTGCTTTAAACACACAGATGATTTTGATGTTCTTCTTGCAGGTACCAGCTCTGGGACTCCTGTGTTTGAGCAGACAGGAAAGGATTTACTTCTGAATGTCAAGGAACGTGTTGAGCTGAAAAAAGGCAGTGATTTTAAATGGAGAGTCAATGGCAGTACAAATATTGTAAAATTCTTTGTTAAAAATGATCCAATTATTCATGATGATTACGAGGGAAGAGTTGAATTTTATGTACAAAATTACACTTTATGCTTGAAGAATGTACAAAAGGCCAACAGTGGACGATACACTGCAGTAGTGAGTGGTAATGTAGAACAAGATATAGCTGATTACAAGGTCACAGTTCTGGGTAAGTTCCTTAACATTTCAAATGTTGCTCCACAGCAGCAGCCTGTTTCAAAACCCTCATATCTGTTCATTTCCCTTCCAGATCCAGTGTCTCCAGTTATTCTGACAGTGAAGTCCAGCAGCTCGGACTGTAACCTCACTGTGAACTGCAGCACACTGGACGCTCTCATCAGCAGCACTTTCTTATGTCACAACAAAACCTGCAGTCTGGAAGGAGGAGAGGGATCAGTGGTCATACCTTATCTTTCTTCTATGGACGTCTACCTGAAGCAAGGTGTGATCATCTGTAACCATAGCAACCAGGTCAGCTGGGAACACGCTGAGCTGGAGATTAAACATCACTGTGAGCAACATCCAGGTAAGATTAAAAGACACTATAACAAACAAATAGTCAACAGCTCAAAGTTACCATAACCATTCAAACATTTCACCAGACGAAGTTCTCTGGAGGCAGATTGGTTCATTTCAGACACAACAGAGAGTCATGTAAAGCAGCTCAGACTCCTGTAACCTCACTGTGACCTGCAGCGCACAGGACTCTCTTATCAGCAGCACTTTTACATGTGACACCAAAACCTGCAGTCAGGAGAGAGGAGAGAGATCAGAGGTCACGACCTCTGGTTCTTCTCTCAGAGTCTACCTGGTGAATGACTCAGTAATCTGTAACCATAGCAACCAGGTCAGCTGGAACAAAAACATGACAAAGATGCTGGATTTCTGCCCCTGTTATGCCAGTAAGACATTAGAACAAAACAAGCAACTGATAATGCACAGCTTGGAGTTTGGTTAAACTTGGAGAATATAAACATTTTCTATACAAAGTAAACTTATATTTAAATCTTGTTTTGATGGAAATAACTTAGACTGTCCAGTACATGACAACCTAACCTGTTGCATTCCGGTTATTTAGTTTTACGGCATTTTCCAGTGTGAGCTATTTGCCTCCACTGTGTATTATTGAGTAAAGAACATATTGTCAGACCTGGGCTGAAAAGAAGACTCAGATGCAGAGCAAGTAGAAATTCACAGGCTTTTATTCTGGAAATCCAGGCTTAAAAAATGAGTGACAAATGAACAAGCTGTGAAAACAGATAACCTGACACTTCACCAACTAAATAAAGAACAAAACTCACAAAAGAAAACCCCACCAACAGTGGGAACTCCACAAACCCGGAGAAAACAAAATCACTCTCTAAGGAGGAAAATAAAAGGCTGCAATAAACTATGCTGAGACCTAGGTAAGAAAAGGTACAATCGAAAATCACTCAAATTAAACTACACTAACTACACTAGCAGACTAAGCTGTAAAAAATAAACAAATGAAAATCACTCCTCGGAGGAAAACAAAAGGCTATAAACAAAACTGCGAAACTAAAGCTGTGCTGAAAAAAGTTAACAAACAAAAAATCACTCTTCTCGAGGCTATGGATAAACAGAAAGAAAAACCAACAATGAAATTCAATACTTAGACTATGACAAGGACAGAGGGCTTGGGTGCACGGCAGAACGAGACACTTAGCCACAAGACAAAGGGAGACGCTGACTTAAATACACACAAGAGGGTGATCGGAGAACAGGTGGAAACAATCAGGGATCAGGGATGACGTCAGACTGAGGACACATGAGGAAAGGCAAGTGACCTGAAACGAGAGGAGAGTTAGACTTTCAAAATAAAACAGGAAGTTCACGAGACAAAAACCCTTGACAAGACAAAACCTCACCGCTGTGTGACACATATAGACCAGCACTTTATTTAGTATAAGTGAATGTATCTGTTAATCTGAGAAGCAAAATAAAACTCAACTGCACTTTGCATTTATTTTGAAATGTAGAAGTTACAGTGATTGTGAGTAAACAAATTCACATTTTAAGATACAATAGATGCTATCTACATACATAGAGAGGAGTAACTGATTTGTTACTTCTACTCCTCTCGGGCTGTTGTGTGACAGCCTGGATCAGTTTTGTAATGCAACAAGCTGTTTTGTTGCGTTTCAGGTTCAGAGTGTGTTTCTGCTGGTATCTCTGTGTGCCTGCTGAAGACAGTTGTGATCTCAGTCGGCCTGATCATCATGGTGTCCGCCGTCATCAGTGTTCATGTCGTGGAGAAGCTCAAGAATCGAAAGCAACTAAAGTTAGTACATTAATGTAGTGATTAAAAATAACAACCTCGGCCTTCAAATGTAGCGGAGTAGAAGGATAAAGTACCTTAAAACTTGAGTAAATGTCTACTAAATGAGGTTCCGTGGCTGATTTTGAATGAACATAATGCTTACCAAACATGTTTTAATATATTTTTTTAACTGTAGATTCTAACCAAGACTTTTAAAAGTGAATGTGTCATCATTTATGCACGTTTTAACCATTAATGTGTTATAAGCTTTCATCCAATTGACATTTCAGGTCTGTAAAGGTGTACAAGATAATTAAAAGATTCTTCACATGACTGTATTCAAGTCTCATGTTGTGCTATGACGAGGATTATTAACATTCTAGTTAAAATTCTGGTATTTAGGTAATTTATTAAAATGCTAAACTGCCATAATTTCTCCATTTGCAAAACATTCTAATATCTGGTTCCATTCTAGTTATGAAGTGTAAAGGGGGACAGATATACATTTTTAAAAAAAGTGTGTTAAGCTTTTTTTTTTTGTTTTTTCCTTCTTTATTAAAATCTGATTGAATGTGTTTGTTAAGATTATTGATTGGTTGGCTGCAATGCTTTTACTGTAATTGGGTACAATCAGAACATCTACAGTGTGTTCTTGATGATGTCTAAAGGCCTTCTCACAGTGGCTGTGTAAATGTTTGTGTCTGTGCACATACTAGAACTACCGCCTGGCAGTTATATGCCTCCGCTTTAAAGAGCGACATCCTCTGTGTTTTGACCCCCAGTTCAAGTGGGGGGAAACTTGTCATATATATATACACACACCTGTAAATATATAGCATATTCTTTAGTTAAAGGTACCCTGAGTTTTTGACCACTTGTTGGACTCTAGAGCTGTGTTTCTTTGTTTTCTATGAGTGTGTCTCTGTTCTGTTTGTATTGTGAGTGTGAAGCCCACTGAATTACATGCACATCCGAGCAGCTGATTTTATGTTATTGATGCAAATACAATGTACAAATAAATATAATGTGTCACAGACTTTTGCTCCCCCTCTTGTATTCTGCTAACTGTATGTCATTTCCTCTGTACTTGTATTCAGTGCAATGACAATACATCTAATGAATTGAATATAAATAATCTTGTTTAATATTGTCAGTTTATATGCAAGGAATAGATCAGAACTTTTGTTGTAGGAAATAATAATATTTAATGACACTTTGCAAAAAAACCAAAACATTAATGTTTCATTCATGTTGAAATACTTCACTAAAAACCTCTTCAAGTCTAAAATACAGAAGTATTTAATTCTAAAGTTGTTATAAATTGGCAAACAAGGTGAGGACCCAAATGCTGACAACACACGGGAGGGAGGATAGGGGAACACAAGGCGAACTTTATTTAAACAAAGCTGAAAGATACAAAAACTAAGAGATGTAGAAAAAACAAAAATGAGTCACAAGGACAAAAGACAAAGTAACAACAAAAGCAAAGTACAAATCAATGAAAACTCAAGGAACAAAAATCAAAAAGATACCAACGGGGAGACATTCAGGGAGACATTGGAGAAGACACTGGTGAGGAACACAAAGTGGCATCACGGGGAAGACATAACAAATTGACGAAGAAATGAGGGAGAACAAAGACTATATACACTCAAACTAACTAGGGGATCAGGTACAGGTGGAGTGAGGCTGGAAAAGGAAAATACTGGGTTAGTTAGGTATAGGTTATCATTAGGTAATGATTAGTTCATAAATATCTGTGAATCGACATGCTGGACACTTTCTTCATGAGTTACTTCTGATAACTATGAAGCAGCTGCTGAGAGGAACAAACTAGTTGCTCCACTCAGCTTTAAGCTAGGCTACACAACACATAGTCATAAAGTATGCATGAAAGGGAGGACTCGTCGATTTTGAGATGAAGGAACTGGAAATATAGAAAAGCGAACTGATTTCTAGGTACAGACTGCACCACTCTGTGATGTATGGAGCCAGAACAGTGACATTAAAATTTGGCATCAAAAAAAAAAATTGGCATTGAAAACAAAACCAGTATTGAAAAAGGAAACATTGGCATTGAAACATTTGTATTGAAAACAGTTGTATTGGCATTGAAACAAGTTTTGGCACTGAAAAAAGAAACTAATTAAAATAATAAAAATCTGAAAATCTTATTATTTTATTGGGATTTTTTTGTATTTTTCAATGACAATCTTTAGATTTTTTCTTCATGTCACTTTTTTTGCCAAATTTTAATGTCACTGCTCTGGCTCCATAGATCAGTATGTTGAGCACAATTCCTGAGGAATCATTTCAGGACCTGAGAGACTCTTCTACCGAAGCATACAGACTCTCTGGCAGAGTGTTGGTTCTAGCCTCAGTGGATCTCGTGGGTCCAGTAAGAGGCTCCAACAAGCTGTAGATGGATTTTGGAGAAGAAGAATCACTGGTTGGATCCAGAGGTTGGGCTGCATCTCCCACCTGGTAAATAAATCAGATAAAACATTTTGGCAAAAGTTGTTTCCAATTTTTACTTTACACCTTATTTCTAAAGATGATATTATACAGTATTAACATGTGACCTAATCACACTATGATTAACGTCAACTTATATTTCTATGGCTATAAAACACATTTTGAGGTGTTTTGCTGAAATTACAGTGTCATTTGAAATATTTTAATATCTCGTCCCTCTTCACTGTCAACACTTCCACAATAACGGAACTTAGCAGCTGTGTCATTTAACATGTTGGTACAACACTGAAGGTATTTATCTTTACATTTTCCAACATAGTTAAATGGCAGTCATCAAAGTTTCCTCTACATACATTTGGTGCAACCGTACTTTCCAAAATGTTGATTTATTATCCCATAACAGTAAAATTAACTATCCATCCTTGCATGTAGCTTAGATTATGAAGAGTGCCAACAAACAGGAGCAAAGGGAGGAGAAAATACATAATGTAAAATACCTAAAATACCTCATGTAAATCACATTGTTGCAGTGTTGTCTCTTTGTGACATTTAAACGTTTTAAAATTCAAAACAGTTTTGAGAACACAACACCTTCTGGGACATTTGTTCACTGTTTCATAAACTAGAACACAGTTTTGGAATTTGTGTCACCTACGATATTCTCAGAAATGGACCCTTTTTTTCTAGTAATGCATAAAACTGATAAAGAAAAAACTATAATTAAAAACAGGTAAGCAACAGATAAGCTGCATAAAGCATAAAATGAAACATGGAGCAGTTTTAGTGGACTACTTGCCAGACCTCTGCAGCAGGTATAGATAGATGGATCGTAGCATCTATTTGGAGATTCATGAGGCTCACTGGCACCAAAGAAAACATTCAAGCACAAGCAAGCAGCACAACCAGTGACATGGCAGGCAGGAAGCAAGCAGCAGGACCTGGAACAGCAGATTAATGCAGGAGATCTTAGCAAGAAGTCTCAGGCTGCTTTGTCAGGTTAAATGTGTGATGGGTGTGCATAGGGAAATTAAATAGAATATGTGAGGCTCCACTTTTTGACTTTTATCTATATTCTTTATTTTGCCCATTTCCCTTAAAGGTCCACTTCGTAAAACAGTTGCTCTCATTCCCAGTGTGACAAAAACTAAAGCTTTGGGACTGTAGGTTGGGTCGACCGCAACCCTGAAGCATTGAGTTGTGAGAATGAAAGTCAAAAATCCACTTTCTCACAAACTGGAGCTTTAAACTCACTCTCAGTTGTTACTCAGAATCTGAAATTCTGTCATTTGGTTTGTCTGTCTTTATTGTAGTTTTTTTGGGAAATATTTATTACATTTTTTTTTAAAAACATTCACCTTAGGAACTGCATACACTGTATTTTCGATGCTCTCAGTTTTTTCTGCAGGTCAGTCATACATTTATTTTGAGAACTTTAATTTTTTAATAATTTTAAGATCTTAATTGAATTACATTTACATTTCTTAAGGTGCACAACAACACAAAGAAAGTCTCTATGTGTAGGATTAGATATTGTGTGATGTTGTTGACTAACCTGAGAGCTGAGGATGAATGGGCAAAAGCACAAGGACAAGTGTATTTCTGAGATTGTCTCTTTTTTCTACAGTGAAAATCAGTTCTAGTCATAGAAAATGTTAAAGATAATCTATAATCACCGGATTTAAGTTACACAGAAGTTTGTAACAATACTGGTAAAGAATGAACAGTTGTGGATTCTTAACCATACGGTGTGAACGGCCTGTGATACTGTGGATTATATAACTATTGTAATTATGTTGCCTACAGACACAAAGGGGGTTTATGTGTATGGCAGCTAGGACACCATAAACAAACGGAATAATGTGGCTTTTTAATTTTCAATTCATTGTGTAAATGTACACTTGGACTTACGTTTCCATCGCCATAGAAAATAACAAAAACCTGCTGCTGCAATTATGATGATGATGGAAACAAGCACAATGACAACAACTAGAGAAGGAGCTTTAGGACCTGTAAAGATAAACAAAACCAGTTTAGAAAATGATACCGCATCTTATCACCCTCTCTTTTTAACAGTTTGTAATGGATATAAGTCATGTGACTTTACTGCAAGATTCTGATGAGTATTAGTCATCAATGCATACATTTTTTTCTCTATCTTAATTTATCAAGTAAATTTAGAATAAAAAATCAACAGACTGACGTTTTCATTATGAAACTGCATTAGTAAAAAAGTGATCTGTGAGAAGGAATCATTTAATTAAAAATAAAAATGAATCATTTAAATAGCCTCTCTCTTTTAGATCACTCTGGTAGAGGTTAATTATGGTGGCTCCTTCTGCAAATCAAAATATTAGACTAAAACTGAAGATTCTTCTGTAACTTCATAACCTACTAATTACTAATAAATGAGGCTCACCATTTTATTTTTTTCCCAGGTGTTTTTAAGTTAAATGAAACTGACTAATTTTAAAAAGAGTCTACGTTCCCCCTCTACGCATACTTGTTGGGTTTTCTGTTCAAGAAAATGTGTTCACAGTAAAAAAAAAAAAAAAAACTATTCTAAAAATGCAAACATTTAATTAAATTAATGAAGTCATTTTCACTTCCATTTTTATTAAATTATCAACAGTTGGTTGTTTTGTTTTTTGTTCTTACCATGATGTCGGGGGCAGATATCCAAAATCTTTGTCACATTGTTGGTCCAGCTGACCTGGTTGCTATGGTTACAGGTGATTCGAGTCGTTCACCAGGTAGACTCTGAGAGAAGCACCAGAGGTTGTGACCTCTGATCTCTCTCCTCCCTCCTGACTGCAGGTTTTGGTGTCACATGTAAAAGTGCTGCTGATGTGAGAGTCCTGTGTGCTGCAGGTCACAGTGAGGTTACAGGAGTCTGAGCTGCTGGACACAGAGTCCACTGTCAGCTTAACTGGAGACACTGGATCTGAGGAGGGAAAGAGGTGTGAGACGTTTTAGAAACATGCCAGCAGAAACTTCATTTCAGTGTCTCAGATGTGAACAAACCCACCTTGAACTGTGACGTTGTATTCAGCTTTTGTTTCAAAATCAAAAGCCTTCTTCACTTTTCCAGTATAAACTCCACTGTCTGTCTCTTGTAGATTCTTAAGTTTCACACAGTATTTTTTCACAGGAAACTCAATCCTTCCTGCGTAACCTGGATAGACTTCTGCTTCAGTAGGAATAGGCCATCTGACTAAAACTGATTCTTTATTCCTACTTTTATCATCGAGTTTCCAAGAAACCTCACTGTTCTCCAGATCATCAGCTTCTGTGAGATTCAGCATCACATCGTCTCCCTTCTGCACAAACACAGGAGTCACAGCACTGGACCCTGTAAAAACAGTGAACACATTCAACATATTGAATCATCAGTTCAACATTATGAAGTACCTTCAGCTCCTCGTTAGAAAATGTCTTTAAAATACTTCAAACTGACTTTGTTGTGACACAGTTGTATGGATGGAGGATTTTAACTTGTCAATCTGAGCCCAATGAGAATAAGATGTTAGACAAAGTGTTTCTCATTTCAACATCACAGTCTTTCCTCTCTGTCCCTTTAGAAAACAGCACATAAAAAATCACAGAATAACTAGAAGAAGTTTTCATGTGAGGGGAAAATATACTTTTGCAGAATTAGTTGAATAACAAAAAAGAAACTTCACTCAAATTAAATATTTATTTCAAATTACTGGTTCTCAGATATTTTTAGACAACAATGTTTTTGTAGTTCACCATCTTTCTATGAAACACAGCAGCTGTCAGTTATTTACTTTAATCATTGTTTTCTAGTTGAAATAGTGAATGAAGACCTGAAGCAGCCGTCTGTACATTTCCTTTTGTCATTAAGTCTTGGCTTATCTGTGCAGCAATGATACCTGCACTGTCATGACTCTGCATCTGTAGCTTCCTGTTTTATTTTGAAGTTTTACCCTCATGTGTTATGTTTTGCTTTTCATTTCCTCTCAGTTTGATTTCCCTCCCTGTTCTGTGTCCACCTGTATCTTGTCTGTATTTAGCCCTTGAGCGTATATAGACTGTGCTTCCTCTTGTCTGTTAGTTTGTCTGTTATCTTCTCCAGTGTGAGTCATCTGTGTTGTCCACCTGAGCTTCTTCCAGTTGTCCTCCAGTGTTTCCGTGTTGGTGTGTGTTTGGTTTTTTGCTCCTCGTGATTTTCCTGATTTGCATACATACTCCATTTTCATACTGCTTTTGGTTGAATTTTGTAGAAGCTTTTTGTGTTGCTACTTTGAATTTTGGGTATTGCTGTTATTTTCTGGATTTCAGTTTCTCATTGGACGCTTGTTTTTGTTCTCTATGTCAGGCCTGGTCAAGAAAGAGGACTCAGATGCAGAATTAGAGCGATTCAAGCAGGCTTTTATTGTGAAATTCTCACTTGAGCTTCTTAAACAACGTGACAAATCAATGGCTATGAAACCACATGATCTAATCTCTAAGGAGACAAAAACAGAACAAAACAGGAAGGCAAACTACCTCAAAGAAAACCCAAAAATGAACAGAAAATCACTCCACAAGGAGGTACAGAAATACTATAACTGAACTACACTGGCACACTAGGGCTACAAAAAAACATCGGAGGATGGCAAAAAGCTATAAACTTAAACTGCACTATCGGCTGATTACAAATAAGAAAACAAAAGGAGGCATTCCAATGGAGGCAAACAAACAACTATGAAATTATCTATGCTTCATCTGAAAAATTTAACAAACAAAAGGTCACTTAGTTAAGAGGAATCAAGAAAAATATACAAACTCAGGATCTTGGCTTTGGTTGGTCTGTGAACAAGGCTGGGGTGAACGATGAATACGAAACACACTGGCACAAGACAAACGAAGACGTAGACTATTTAACACATGAAGGAACAGGTGGAAACAATCAGGAATCACAGATGACATCAGACCGTGGACACTAGAGGAAGAGCAAGTGACCTGAAACGAGAGGGGAGTTAGACCCTAAAATAAAACAGGAAATTCACGAGACCAAAAACCCAGACAAGACAAAACGTCACCGCTGTGTGACACTCTACTCTGCCTCCTCCTGGTGTTTTTGCAATTAGGTCTTTGTGATAATTTTGTGAAATGCAGATATTTTACTTAAACAAACATGACACGTGTGATCATTTTAAACAAAAGTTATAGCCAACAAGAAGTCATTTGTTTTTAATATTTTCATGGATTCAGAGTGAAAAACTATTGATCTTCTGTGTCATATAGACTAATCATTATTAGTCTATTATTCATGACAACTTTGCAGCTCTTCAAAGTACACAATGTTTTCTGAGCATCTTTCTAAATAATGCTGCCACCAGGTCCATTCTCATCAGCATTATGAGTATCAAGTTGACTCTCACTGCATTCAGGCAGCTCTCGTTTTCACTTCTTCTTCTTCTATACTAATTTATGGAACAGACAGGGCAGAGGAAAACTGCTCATGATTTAGGACTTTTCCACATTTTGTCAGGATGTCTGCTCACTGCAATTAAATCAAATCAAATCAATCTTTATTTGCATGGCACTTTTCATACAGAAAAGTAGCTCAAAGTGCCTTACAAAGATTAAAAACAACAACAGAAAAAGAAAAACAGCAAATCAAGAGAAGAATTTTTTTTATTTTTTTTTAACTAACCTGTGGTATGGTCAAAATGCTGGTGCCAGAGGACCTAAGGGTCCCGGGGGGGTGATAGAATAAAACAGGTCTGATAAATAAGAAGGCCCAAGACCATTAAGACACTTAAAAACTGGTAAAGGAACCTTACAATAAATCCTGAAACGCACAGGGAGCTAATACAGCGACTTTAAAACCAGTGTAATGTGCTCCCGCCCTCTGGTTCTTGTCAGCACTCGTGCAGCTGAGTTTTGTAATAATTGTAAATTCTAAATGTTCTTTTTGGGAAGGCCAGAGAGCAGGGCTGTTCTTTCTTTCTTACCACATAGCAGGAAACATACAAACATGGTCTTTTCGTCAGATTTCTAAAACCCACATACGTCTGTTTAGACGTGTCTTTTCCTCATACACCTCAGTCATCCTGATATTTCATGCAAGTGCACAAGCTGTTTGACCACCTCCATAAATTTAGAATAAATGTCTTCAAACATATCTCCAATCACCTGCTCTGCATACAAAGGGCTAAAATGTAGTTGAGGGAAAAGGTGAGGGCAACTAAGAAGCAGTGGAAGAAAAAGAATCAAAATTATACAGACTGTGAACTTGGAGTAAGGATTGATCAATTTGACAGAGGAAAACAAGTATTATTTGTAAGTTTAGGTTTTGGCATCAGCAACAAAATGAAGTAAGTGAAAAGACAGAAAGTGACAGAAGCGTTAAACGCTGCAAGCTAGGAGCCACAGACTTCTAAAAAGTTGGTCTGATTTTAAATGAGGCCAAGAGATGTTTCTTTGCACACAGTGATAGTTTACCAGTTACCGTATGAGGAGAAGGGATCCCTGCACTCCCTCCGATTGATGAGCGGCCATCATCACGGACCTGAACTTGGAAACTCGCTCTAGCCTAAATTCAACATTGGCAATGTCCTCTAGCAAAGTAGTCATTGTATGATGTGGCGCAGCCATTACGCACAGCTTATATAGTGCCGTTTGAAGGACTTGTTAATATGTCACACCTGAAGGTATTCTCACTCTCCAATAATACAGGAAAATAATCTTTATTTAGATAAAGATCACTATAATTATCATAACGCACACTGACAAACATTCACATAAGACAGTAAAATAAGCTTAACAACTCGTGCATCACTGTGTAATCATAGTTAAGTTTTTGTTTTAATAAACTATAGATGTAATCCTGACACAATTTAGTGACAGTTAAAACAGTTCTGAATTAAATGCCACCCAAATTCACCTAAAGTCACAACATCACTCTAATCAGACTGAAAAGACTGCGTGTATGGTGTTAATATGTGTACCAGTGTGCACAGTCTCACCCTCTGTGGATTTTTATACATTCGGAAATCTGCATGGAAAGTGGCATAAGTACATTTTTATTCACACATTTGGCCCTTTCAGATCAAAATTGTATTTCAGCATGGGGCCCTCTGGTGTCTTCAGCAACCATATAGTCTGCATACAGCAAGACACTCTGAATATTATCTGTCCCTTATCATACACTGAACAAAAATATATACGTATTACCTAACACTTTTGTTTTTGCTCCCATTTTTCATGAGCTGAACTCAAAGATCTAGATGTACACTAAAGATCAATTTCTCTCAAATATTGTTCACAAAGCTGTGTTAGTAAGCACTTCTCTTTTGCCGAGATAATCTAACAGGTGTGGCATATCAAGATGCTGATTAGACAGCATGAATATTGTACAGGTGTGCCTTAGGCTGGCCAAAATAAAAGTCCACTCTGAAATGTTAAGTTTTATCACACAGTACAATGCCACAGATGTCGCA
>CAEMYA010000414.1:2092500-2115551 GCA_903131615.1 Diplodus sargus | reverse complement strand
TAACATTGCGTACGGTTGACAAACAGTAAATATAATTTGACAGTATGCTAGCTAACAAGACCAGTTAGCTAACCAGTCATGTCATTGTCCCCAAATCAATACCATGATTTTCACGAACAAATGACCTGCCGTGTGCAACGTTACTGTGGCCCCAGCCTGAAGTAGAGAGCTGAACACCGAACGGGATGTGAGATTACTCGCGTATCAGTAAGAGGGGAAGCGTACTTTCTGCAGCTTGTGTGTTACAGTCGCCACCTTGTGGTGTTCAGAGGATACGGCACTGAGGGACTGAAGGACTGAACTCAGTGTTGGAAATAACATATTCAGATTTGATATGCCAGCTAGCGCATTGATCTAAAAGGTAAACAGACAATTTGACTGGAACTACTTAGTAGGTGTCCGTATATCAGGGGTTAATGCACGCCCTTCAGCCAATCAGAATCGAGTATTCCCCTAGACCATGGTATAACAGGGAGTTATCGCATTAAATGCCTCTTGTGTCAGTTGCCATCACATTGGCCCAGAGAACAGATCTATCTGCATCATTAACATGAACAACTTGTCACAGCTGGACTCTCTGTTATGATGTCACATCATTTTTTAATGTTCATAAATTCAATTAGGCTAAAAATTATGCAGCCTAACTGTAACTTAAATGCTGTTCTGTAATCATTCTATTTATTTATTCATCTCAGCACCTCGCCTGTCTAAAACCTTATACATTTCTAGACATTTCACCACTTTTCTACCTTATTTACAGCGAAACTGGAGCCTATATTATTAATATTAATATTAATATTAATAGATGTTGTTCCGTCCGTCGCTTTACGTCCTCTCGCACGCATTCACCGTACGCACGCGCTCTCTCTCTCGCTATTCCTGAAAGTTGCTACGTCACTATCTTAAAATACTATTTGCGCCACACACAACATCGATGAACAGTAACTTTGACGAGTGGTTAACAACACCTCAGATAAACTCAGCGTCTAAATTTGACGTTTTCAATGCTGTTTGCACTGATTGAGAACTATAAGCAGGCGATGAGCGACAGAGGATCATTTTAGGGTTGCCAACCGTCCCTTGAAAAACGGAATCGTCCCGTGTTTAGAAACAAAGTTACGAGTCCCGTATTGAGCTTAAAAGGGGCGCACTTTGTCCCGCATTTCCGTGAGAATCAAAATGGTCTTTAAAGAGCAACTAAACCCCCAAACCACTTTTTTCTGCTGAAAACCAATGTATTTGGGTATGAAGTAGTGTTGCTGAGTGATTCTGGTCCAACTCTTGACATTTTAGTCAAAGTATTTCAATTTGGCATATTTTGTAGTAAAAATGTAAGTGTGACTGCCCTCTATGGGTTGAAACCCAGTTATTACAATTGAATTTTCCTATTGGCTGAGATGGAGGCAGATGACGTTGTGGAGGCAGCTTTCGTCACGGTCCACCACGGTTAGCTCCGCCCCCTCCTATAAAAACTAAAAAAACAAATTTAAAAAAAAACTTTTTTTCTGCATGTGTGTTAATAATCAAGGCATTTTTTGAATTTCCAGCTTAGAGCACATCATCCAAAACTGAGGGGTTTAGTTGCTCTTTAAAATGTCAGTAGACTTAATGAATGACAGGGCGTTTTATATGAAAATATACGGTAATCTTACTGCCAGCCCTCTCCTGCTCTGTGACCAATGAGCTGACAGCACACTCACACATGAGAACAACAACGCAGAATCCGGCTCTTCTCATTGGTCGAGGTACGGTTGCTTGCAAGAAGATACCGGAAGACAAGAGACTGCGGCAAAAGGCAAAACAATCCAGCATGGCTCACAACGACACAGGTTCACAGGACACTGCAGACAGTACGCCTTCCACCACGAGCAGCAACGTTACTCCCCCGATAAAAAAAAAGAGAAAAGGCTGCAAAAATACAGACTCGAATGAGAAAAAGAAAACGTGGCTGGAAAAAGTGTAGATAATGTCTGCTGGCGCACTTTTTCTGTAGCCCATGGTGGACTGTTTGACGTAAAACAGCATCTAGTGCATCATAGATAGATGTGATGTGCATAATTTGTCCCTTATTTATTTTCCAGGGAGTTGGCAACCCTAGATCATTATACAGTCTGACTGACTTTGAGGCGCTGAAGTGAGACTCAAAACCCGAACCCGAGCTCAAGTTGGGAGGTCTGAGTCCCGCAGTGAGGACACATGAGAGTGAATGGGATGCAGAGTTTGGCAGAATAGAACTGAAACTACCGCCACAAAAACAAACATTAACAACTACGAAGCAGCTAAAACAGAGACAGAGACTCTTTACAGCTGATGGAGCCGCTGGAAGATGATTCTCAGAGTTTTTAGCGAGTTGTTTCTCTATTTCACAGCAAAAGAACTTCACAACAACAGAAACACACAACTTAACACACAAAGTCAAATCACATTTAATAACCCCAAAAGTCACCTGCATGCAGAGCTGCCTTACCTGAATCTCCTCAGTGTTTCCTATAGGGTTTTTTTTTTTTTTTTTTACCGCAACATAGGCTGCGGTTCACGTCATGATAACTTCTGTATCTAACCACCTATTCAAACTTCCTCAGTCCATAGTTGTCTTTGTTTGATAGCCTACTTCAAGAGACTTTTGGTTCAGTAACCATGGTCAGCTCCTACACAGGATCGTTCTGCTGTGTCGTCACCACCCGCGACACAGGGCCCCGCACGTTACGGCGCAGATGTCCTGAATGATCATCAGTGTTGATTATTTATAAGCCCAGCGGACTGAGACACTCAGTTTTTTTTCTTTTCCACTAGCACTCGAGCGCGACGTGCCAGAGCTGTTTCTCAATTTCACACGGAGTTGACACTTCTTGGAAAACTCTTTTATAAAACGTTGCTTTTGCTGAGCAGCGCGGCTCGGTCCGCACCTGAAACCGCCCCACTAAACATTAGACGTCTGATGGACGTGCAGATCATGTCTATATTGCGAAAATGACCTCGAAAAGACGTCGTTTGGACGTCTAATGTTTAGTGGGGCTTCTCTGTCTTTAAATCACAAACACAACAACAGAAACGAACAACTTCACACACAAAGTCAAATGCCATTTAATAATCCCCAAAAGTCACCTGCATGCAGAGCTGCCTTACCTAAATGTGCTCACAGACGTTGGTGGTGATGATGATGTGAAGAAAATAGAAGAAGAAATATCCGATAAAATCCACTAAGAGAGACGTGAACGTTGAATCTATCTGCTGACGTGAAACTGCACTGCGTGTGAAATTATAGTCAGTGAACAGCAGCATGATGTTTGTCTACAGTCTGGAGTCGGTGGCTCTGTATTTATATGACTTCGCCACGGTTTCACTTACCCACCTTTCCCTCCTCCAGACGACTCTCCGCCCTACGGGTTCCTTCACTCGCTCCGCGTTTCACTCGATCCCTCCGCCACTAGCAAATTCGCGACAAAAACGTTAAAACAGACACCGGCTCGTTCATGACAACTAGATAAACTAAATAAATTGTTTATATTTACTGTCGGTTCCTGTTTCGATCAAATCCAGGCGGGTTTGTGTAAGTTTGCCTTAAAATCGGGGTCTATATTGCCATCACGGCGGAGTGATACCAGGAAATGTAAAAGTTGTGATGCCCAAATCCAAAAGCGACATGTTTGGATCCCTGGAGGGAGGGAATGCTGCTATTATGGTTCTGGTGTCCCTGATACATGACGGTATGTGTCATTAGAGTCTGTTGGGACTGTTTGCTGGGTCAAGACTTGACAACACCATCATCTTTTGTCTTCAGCGGCTTCTTCCAGTCATCCAAAGTACAGTGAACATAATACATAATAAGCCACAATGGTTGATGTTCTGCAACGTAGATTTAATATGAAATATTGTATTGTTGTGTTCTCCTGATAAAGAAACCTGTCAGTAAGTGTTGTTTAACTGGTTTCAGAGCTTCTACTTTAACCTTTTTGATATGAGTCGTTTTACTTTCAAACACAGAAAGATGTTTCATCAGGTGACACAACAGATGCTGATGGGTTAACATTATTCCACTGATACAGACACATTAATGCTTTTATTAGTTTACAGACAGAATGACAAAACTGAACCACTGACACCAGTAATGAACGTTTTATCTGTGTTTAAATACTTTTTTCCCACGCTAATAACTTTATACATCAAAACACTACAAACAGTACCAACTCTCCTCTACCTGCTTAAAACATGTGACACCATTAAAAATATGTAAAGTAACGAAGACATGATAGTTCTTAAAGGTTAACTCCACCAATTTTACACTTAATTATTAATAACCCGGTTTTGAAGCGAAATTAAACAGAATAAAATGAGTTTTCAGGTAAAAGCACAACATATTTTAAATGCAGACATTCATTAGTTTACAAACAGGATGATAAAACTGAATCACCAACACAAATAATGAACGTTGCTACATGCGGCTGTAGCTCAGGAGCCTCAGCAGGTTGTCTAGTAATCGCTGGTTTGAATCCCGGCTCCTCCGAGCTGCATGTCCAAGTGTCCTTGAGCAAGAAACTGAACCCCAAATTTCTCCTGATGAGCAGTTGTCACCTTGCATGGCAGCTTCTGCCATCAGAGTGTGAATGTGTGAATCTGACAAGTGTTGTAAAGCAGCTTTGAGCGTCAGTAGACGGGAAAGTTCTGCAGAAATATGAGTCCAGTTAGTCAAATTCAAGAAGCATCTACACCAGCTGCTGATGGTCCAGACAGAGTTTGAGCTGCTCACTGTGCAGACTGCAGAGACTCAGTGGAGCTGCTGAAGTTCTCCTCTGTCCACTCCTTCAACAGCAGGTCTGTAAAGTCAAGTGGATTAATGATCATTGACGACCGTCTCTTACAAAGTGGACACTCCTGTGTCTGTGTGTCTGTCCAGCACTTCTGCAGACAGTCTTTACAGAAGCTGTGGCTGCATGACAGGACGAAAGGCTCTTTAAAGATGTCCCTGCAGATAGGACAGGTGAGATCCTCCTCTGGAGGTGAATCCATGTTCTCCTGCTGAAACATGCTGTGTGGAGTGCTGCAGCAGGTTCCACTGTTTTGGTCCTTCATCAAACTCTGTGACTGGTTGAAGCTTTGCAACATGTTCGCTTTCACAATCTGAGAGAAAAATTATAAAACAGGAGAAAACAAACAAATCAGTGAGGAAGCAGAGCGAGTTAACACTATTCCACTGATCTACAGGACGCAGGAACACAACAGAAACATTAGAAAATAGTTCATAAGAAAACAGAAAACAGGATATATTATAAGTTGTCAGCATCTTTGTGTTTTTTTTTCTAAAATGTGACGTATTTACTAAAAGTCCTCAACATACAAACTGCTGCTGATGAGCTGCTCAGCACAGCAGCCACCATCAGAGTGTGAATGTATTAATTACTGTAAGTCGCTTTGGACAAACCCGCACAGAACCGAGGAGTCAGAACATAATGAAGTCAGTGAGGTTTAGTTCAAAGCTGAGGAACCAGCTGAGTGGACCGACCCGGACCCGGATCAATATCTCTAATAATACTTATGTTACCACAAATATTCACTCTGACGTGAAGAAGTGACGTCATCTCACATCAGAATTCATTAATAAAACTTTAATCAGATTTCCTCTGATCACTGAGGGTCGTCACAGGCTGATCGATGTCAGACAGAACAGAACACTGAGGACTGGACCGGTTCTGAAGAACTTATTAATGTTAATGTTTAATGTCCTTTAACAAACTGACATGAACACAAATCAAAGATCATGATCAGATTCATCTTCAGTCTGCTGACGTGTGTCCCATCAGAACCTCTATGTGATGAGACCGGACTGGACCGGTGTTAGCCGAGCTTAGACAGCACCAGCACCAACACCAACAGGCTGAGGTTCGGCCGGTGCCGGGCTGGTTCTGTGTGTATCGTGTCCTCACCGTTCTTCCCTCAGACGTCCTCCTCCAGGTGAAACTCCGCGGCTCGTTTCTGCAGCCTGTTCTGAACAGTTCGGTCCGTTGACGCTGATAACATCCATCGTGTTGCTGGTTCCGCTCCTCTGGTGTCGATGTTGAACCCGGTCCACTCTCCTTCGTCTGTTTCCGCTTTTTAAATCCAATATCAGTAAAAAAAAAATTAAACTCTTGTTTTAATTCTAGTTTTGTTCGGTTGAGTCGTTAAAAATCGCTCCACAGCTTCAGTCTCTCGCGGGTAGCAACTGTATATATACCCCTCTGTCTGACCACGCCCACACCATCCTCGCTGTCCAATCAGCGACGTTTATTCAAATACGGAGGGGATTGCACCACCCCGTTCAGTTCACTTCTACATTCACTTCTGTAGAAGTTCTACAGAACTGTGAGGGGGGGAGGAACTTCTGTAGAAGTTCTACAGAAGTTCCCCTCACACACACACACACACACACACACACACCTCATAACGCTGCCTGTGTGCCTCTTCGATCAGCTCTGTTTCACCTGTAGAATCTGCTAGACAACACAGCGGGTTGTCTAGTAATCGGAAGGTCGCTGGTTTGATTTCAAATTGCTCCTGGTGAGCAGTTGTCACCTTGCATGGCAGCTTCTGTTATCAGTGTGTGAATGAGTGACTCTGATTGTTGTGAAGCAGCTTTGAGCGTCAGTCGACCAGTTCAGTGTAAATATGAGTCCATTTATGATTTATTGACAGGTGTAACTTGTGCACCTTGTGTGTCGCTGAGTGTTGGTTCCGGCTTATAGCCTGTTGATCTACAAATAGAAGTTTTGGGTTATTTTTTATGGAGGTCAAATGTCGCCATCTCTTGGTGAATTAAATTCATAACAGTCATATGAGGTCAGATAAGGTAAGATAAACTAAGTTTGAACAACAATGGAGAAATTTAAAGCCTTACAGCAGCAAACAGCAGCGCAGGAATATAGAACCTAAGTACAAAATGTAAAAATATGTATATAAAAATATTTGAATATAGAAATACCATCAAATCATCTGAATATTATTATTAGTTGTAGTCGTATTCACATTAATTTCGTTGTGTAATTTACCATTAGGATCAAAACAAATCTTACTAATCTGCTTGTATGATGTCCCTGCAGATAGGACAGGTGAGATCCTCCTCACCAAGTAGCAGCGTTATTGCCCAACACTGGATATTGAAAGTGAGAGAGAGAGAGATGCCAAGAGGAGAGAAAAGAAGCGGGTCCCCTCAGCCAGCTGGTCCACAGTCTGAGCTCCAACAGCACCGGGCACCAAGACCGTCCTCACACCATCCAGCCCCTTAAAATTATAACAAAAGAAAAAGACAATTACATCAATATTGGACATCCACAACCAAAACCCAAAGCAAACTGCAGTGCTGTTTGGCCCTAAACAGACAGACAGAGAAACCCTGGTCTGTTGGCAGCAGAGCGGGTCTGATGACTCTGAGCAGCATTTATGGGAAAACGTTACAATATTAGAATCTACTTTTTAAAATATTTTTATTTTCGGAATGAAAACCGTGTCCATGCAGAGAACCGGGCCTGGACCGGGACACAATTTATAACTTGGTTATCCCGCTGCATAAAAGATAATAAAATAAAAAATAAAAATCACTAACACTATAACAACAGAAACGCACAACTTCACTGAAGTCAAATCACATTAATAATGCCTAAAAGTCACCTACATGCAGAGCTGCCTTACCTAAATCCCTCACAGACGTTGGTGATGATGATGATGTGAAGAAAATGATGACGAAATATCCAATAAAATCCACCGAGAGACACGTGACAGTGAATTTATCTGCTGAAATGTTGTGAGTGTGATATTAAAGTAGCTGAAGAGCAGCATGGAGTTTGTGTTCAGTGGAGCCGGTGGCTCTGTTTATATGGGGCGACGCACCGAGAAGTGTCACTGTGCAAACTAAACAAACAGTTTCCTGCTCCGCTGCGGCTTTTACATGATTTTGTTTTGGTTTCTCCTCCTTGTGAAATTAAGAAACACTCAGACAAAATGCGGAAGGAGGAGTGTAGCAGCTATAAAAGGTCCAGGTCAGCAGCGTCTGTTCACCGTGTCTGTACTGTGATGATTCATAACACAAATAAGATTTTCCTAAAGAATATCTTTCTGGGTAAAAAAAAACCTTCTATATTGAAGTAAAAGTAATTCGCTAAAAACTCATGCTGAGAGATAATCTCAAGATGAGTTATCTTGTCAGATCAGATCTGCTGTCTGCTGTCAGGGCAGAAGAACAGATCAGACATGCAGATTACAGACAAGAACTCAGTTCTCGTCTGTAATCTGATCTGGTAACACTGAATGTGGGATCAAGAAGACGCAAAAGGTGGACAGAGTGTAAAGGAGACAGTTCTCTTTCTGCGTTTGTGTTGGATATTATTACACTGCAGAGCTCAAAGGTATAAACATCATGTGTCTAACATATTAGACAGCTTGTCACAACCTTGTAGTCGTGTGAGTTGGTAAATGATCAAGGTAACTCTCTTCTCACTCCGCTACAAGGTGTTACCAGCAGCCGCAGGTACAGGCTGTGTAACCCTTTCACAGCCGTTGGATAAATGACTCGCTTTAGAGGAATCTGTCCTGCAGCGGTTCTGACTTTGAAAACAAATTAAACTGCGGACATCATCTCACTCTTAGTGTTTTATTATGTTACATTTATTATCAGACGCTTTTGTCCAAAGCGAGTCGTTTATCCAACGGCTGTGAAAGGGTTACACAGCCTACCTGTCGCTGCTGGTAACACCTTAGCGGAGGGAGGAAGAGGGCGTGTGCTGCAGCACCTGCCTCTTTTTCTGACAGTATCAACGCACCATGCTTTATTTCACACGCAGAACATTTCACATCAGCGGTTAATTCAGCTGTCACGTCTCTCTCGGTGGATTTTATCGGATATATCTTCTTCATTTTTGAATCCCAGCACTCCTACAACAACATCATCATCACCAACGTCTGTGAGGACATTTAGTTAAGGTGAGCTCTGCATGCAGGTGACTTATTAAATGTGATTTGACTTTGTGTGTGAAGTTGTGTGTTGTTGTAGTGTTTGTGATTTAAAGGGCATTTCCGAACACCAGCGGGGGTCAACTTTTCACGCACGAAAACGAACGCGCACCTTTGAGCCCCAGTGATGCTATAAACTGCACCAGAACATGGACACATGTCAATGCACAACCCCAATACATACAACACGAATACATCATCAGAGCCAGCCGCTACATAATAAACACCATGTCTACCTCCCACTAAACATTAGACGTCTGATGGACGTGCAGATCATGTCTATATTGCGAAAATGACCTCGAAAAGACGTCGTTTGGACGTCTAATGTTTAGTGGGCTCTTCCTCCTCTTGCTCGTCTTGTTCTTCCTCCTGCTCATCTTCCTCACTGTCCTGTCTTTCTGCCTGCTGTGCTCAGCTGTGTCGCTAACATCAGTGCGAGCTGAAGCTGCGCTTCATTTTAAAACAAATCAGTTTGCAGCATGTTTCACCGGCAGCCAACAGAGAGATCTCTGTTTCTGTGTCTCCGCTCCCTCCTTTGTGTCGCTTGATGCCTCGATTCACTTGTTTCGCTGTTTTGTTACGGTATATTAAGTGTGAAGGAAGTGGAGGAATGTGGTAGTCATTTACCCTGAGAACATTCTTGAAATGCCTGACGTTTGAAAGGGAGCGGAGAGACAGTCATGCCGCTCTGTGATTGGTTAACACCTGCTTAGGAGGGCACGTGGCACCTCTGGCATCCACATGACCAGTCAGTCACTGGTTGTGTTTAAAAAGGTGCAATATTACATGTGTTTTATTTTTTCTTGCTCGATGCAAATAAGAGACGAACGAGGACTTTATTTAGATGTGAAGACCGTCCGGTGTTGAATCGTTCTCACGGGATGAGTCAGAGACTCCCTGTTCAAACAGACAAGTCGCGTCCTGTTCGGTGCTTTTCTAAAGAGTGAAAATAACTAGAGAAGGCAGACAAGAACTTGTGGTTGTGAATGCTCTCTGTCGACCAGAACTTGCAGGATTGCTGGCTGTGAAAACTTTGATTAATGTCCAGAATAAATAAAGACTGTGAAATGAGGTTTGTTGAAAAACTAAAGCCAAACTGAATTGGTGGCTTTAATTCATTTGAAGTCTCGACTGAAGAGAATGAAGCTTCGTTGTAGTTTGGTGAGAATGAAGCATTAAAAATAGAACATAAGCTTTGAGCCAAACTGCAACACTTGCTTGCGCTTGTATCTGTGTGTGTGTGTGTGTGTGTGTGTGTGTGTTTCCTCTCAGTTTCGCCTCCTGCATTAACAATCATGATTTAATTGTTTATGGAGAATGTAAACAATCATTTGTTTCACAAAAAAAGAGTGAAATGTAGCCTATTTTTGTGTTTTATTCTAATGTTACTCTGTTGATAAGGAGTTCGACACACACGTCTTTCTTGATGTTGATGTTTTTTAATAAATATATCACATTTAAAAAATCTTGTCAAAAATAATTTTAAGTGTAGTTTTAAAGGGAGTCTGGTGCAAAGGCTTGCAGTCAACGTGCTCCAATGGGAGAGTGACGCTGTGGTGAATCTGCATTCAGAACCTCATTTAGAAATGTGGGTATTTTAGATTCTGCCTTTAAATGAACACGTTGGACTTAGTCGCTGGTAGTTTTAGAAACCGGCAGTCATTCACGTGTAATACACAGCAGTGAACTGTTGTGTTGGAACAGGAAATTATCATCATTAAAGCTAATATTTACTTATTTTAACTGTCTTGTCACAGGAGAACATGGATTCACCTCCAGAGGATCTCACCTGTCCTATCTGCAGGTACATCTTTAAAGAGCCTTTCGTCCTGTCATGCAGCCACAGCTTCTGTAAAGACTGTCTGCAGAAGTGCTGGACAGACTCACAGACACAGGAGTGTCCACTTTGTAAGAGACGGTCATCAAGAATGATTCCACCAAATCTTACAGACCTGCTGTTGAAGTCTCTGCAGTCTGCACAGTGAGCAGCTCAGAGCTGCTTTACAACACTTGTCAGATTCACACATTCACACACTGATGGCAGAAGCTGCCATGCAAGGTGACAACTGCTCATCAGGAGAAATTTGAGGTTCAGTATCTTGCTCAAGGACACTTGGACATGCAGCTTGGAGACGAGATTTGAACCAGCAACCTTCCAATTACAACCCACTGAGGCTCCTGATCACAAACAGGAGCTCGTGCAGCTCCTGAGGACCTTTGAGGAGAGACTGAAAGACTACGAACACGTTAAAGGAAACTATGTCGACAAAACGTTCATTACTTGTGTTGGTGATTCAGTTTTATCATCCAGTTTGTAAACTAATGAATGTCTTCATTTAAAAAATGTTGTGCTTTTACCTGAAAACAAATTTTATTCTGTTTAATTTAGCTTCAAATTAGAGTAATTAGTAATTCTAAGTGTAAAATTGGTGGAATTAACCTTTATGAACTATCATGTTTTCGTTACTTTACACATTTTCAATGGTGTCACTATTTAAGCAGGGAGGGGAGAGTTTCTACTGTTTCTACTGTTTGTACTGTTTTGAATACATGTATAAATTTATCAGTATTGGAAAAAGCATTTAAACGCAAAACGTTCATTACTTGTGTCGATGATTCAGTTTTATCATCATGTTTGTAAACTAATAAAAGTTTTGATGCTTTTAACTGAAAACTCATTGTATTCTGTGTAACTCGGCTTCCAATCAGAGCTCGTTCCAGTTAACAGTCTGTAGATTATAAAGGAACTATTGGCTGAAATAGAATAAACATAATTATGTTTTCATTACTCAAACTGTTTCCATCATGTTACAGAACAGAACAAGCTCACAGACTTCTTGAACAGCCTTTTGTGTTCTTCATGGCCGCTGTAGTCAACAGCAGACACTCACAGATTAAAGATGTTCTGTGGACTTCAGACAGAACTGAAGGTTTTCACTTTATTCAGTCAACATCTCTCCACTCTCATCAGGACCGTCCACAACCTCCACCTGAACACACAGGACGACTTTAAAGTCAGAGCTGAAAGCTGGAATACAGCAGATGTCTCCACCTGCTGGCAGCAACTCAGAGCTTCATTCTACCAATAACCAAAAACATGGAGACCATTATTACACATGTGGAAACAACCTGGTCAGTTTAAAACTGCTCCACCATGAACTCTTGTTCCTCCTCATCGATCGCCTTGACCTCGGCCTCTGTGTGTGACACTCCACCAGATTTCTGAAGGCCAGGTACTCCATACTGTGGCAGGCTGAACACACCTGCTTATACACCTGTAACCACGACGAACACTGCAGAGGAAGAAAGTCAGAGAGAAACCTGTGATCGTCCTCTCATCACCCCCTAAAAACACAATCACACAGACTCACACACACACAAAGATACTGACTACACAGATGTCCAGTTTGAACAAATAAAATATATTTTTACATTCACAGTTTGTGTGAAACATGTTGGAAGCATTTTATTTCTCATATCAGCCTCTGAGCATCGATATATAAACTGATCCAGATACAAAACAGTCTCAAGCAGCATAAACCCTCCAGGGACCCGTACATGTCGCTTTTGGTGCTCTGAGGGAGACAGAAAGCAGCAGGTGAGGTCAGATATGCCAGACTGATCTGATACTGTCTTCTAGAATTAAAATAAGAGATATGTAGTAAACTCACAATGAAAGAAACAGAACACATGTAAACTCCACATCAGGGAAAAGCAAACCTTCACTCCAAATATGCCCAAAGGGGAGAGAAAGAGAGGCCACGTGGGTCAAGAGGACAGTGAGGATGAGACTGTTTCAAAAAATGTACATGTAAAATAACTGAACCCCAAACTGCTCCTGATGAGCTGGTCAGCATGGCAGCCACCATCAGTGTGTGAATGTGTGAATTACTGTAAGTAACTTTGGACAAAAGCATCTGATAAATGTGAATATAATGTAATAAAACAGCTAAAGTGAGATGATGTCCTGTAATTTAACTGTCTCTAGTTTCAAAGTCAAACCGCTGCAGGACAGATTCTTCCTCTAACAGCTGTGAAGAAGGAGGGACAGCAGCTGTCAGTCAAGTTATTCTGTTAGTTTGTCTCTGCTGTCCCACAATGACGACAACTGAGAGTGAAAGTGGAACAACAAGAAGAATCATCCAGAGTTTTGGTCGCAGTTTATTACTGATACAGTTTTATTAACACTTGATATAAATGCTGGAAGTACAAACCATAGAAATAAACATTACCATCAACATACAAACACAACAGTCTGACCTGAACTCCTGATCAACAGAGGAGCATTAATAACAATGTTAGTAACAAAAATATATTTCACTCTTTGTGAAACAAATGATTGTTTACATTCTCTGTAAACAAATGATGATTTTTCCTCTTTACAAAAGGCTCCAGACAAGATGCTTCTTGAACACCAAAGAAGTCTGTTCACTTGTTCTGTAACATGATGAAAACAGATTGAGGTAATAAAAACATAATTATGTATATTATATTTCAGTGAATATTTCCTTTATAATCTACAAACTATAGTTAACTGGAACGAGCTCTGATTGGAAGTTGAATTAAACGGAATAAAATTAGTTTTCAGGTCAAAGCGTCCATTTTTTAACTGCAGACATTCATCAGTTAACATAGTTTCCTGTAACATGTTCGTAGTCTCCCTGAATACTCGACACTGCTTGATCCAGTTTAAAGTTCTGCACAGGCTGCATCACTCAAGAGAGCAGGTTGTCTAGTAATCAGAAGGTTGCTGGTTCGATTCCCAGCTCGTCCAAGCTGCATGTCAAAGTTTCCACCTGATGAGCAGTTGTCACCTTGCATGGCAGCTTCTGCTATCAGTGTGTGAATGAGTGAATCTGACAAGTGTTGTAAAGCAGCTTTGAGCGTCAGTAGACGGGAAAGTTCTGCAGAAATATGAGTCCAGTTATCATGTGCAAATTCATTGACAGGTGTAATTTGTGCACCGTGTGTGTCGCTGAGTGCAGACAGACGAGACACACCGACTGCTGATGGTCCTGATGGTCTGTCTGGACCATCAGGACCATCAGGACCATCAGGACCATCAGCACCATCAGGACCATCAGCACCGCTCCTCTGTCCTTCAGACAGAAGAGTTTGAGCTGCTCACTGTGAGACTGCGGAAACTCAGTGGAGCTGCTGAAGTTCTCCTCTGTGGACTCCTTCAACAGCAGCTCTGCAAAGTGAGGTGGACTCCTTATTGATGACCGTCTCTTACAAAGTGGACACTCCTGTGTCTGTGTGTCTGTCCAGCACTTCTGCAGACAGTCTTTACAGAAGCTGTGGCTGCATGACAGGACGAAAGGCTCTTTAAAGATGTCCCTGCAGATAGGACAGGTGAGATCCTCCTCTGGAGGTGAATCCATGTTCTCCTGCTGAAACATGCTGTGTGGAGTGCTGCAGCAGGTTCCACTGTTTTGGTCCTTCATCAAACTCTGCGACTGGTTGAAGCTTTGCAACATGTTCGCTTTCACAATCTGAGAGAAAAATGACAAAACAAACAAATCAGTGAGGAAGCAGAGCGAGTTAACACTGTTCCACTGATCTACAGGACACAGGAACACAACAATGTATTCTACAGTGAATGCAAGACAGAAGAAAACTGCTGACAGGTGAAGAGTGGCGACTTTAACATGTGTAAAACCTCGACTTTACTAATATTCTATGAGAAATAAGATGCATCCAACATGTTTGATACAAGCTGTGTTTTCGTTCTAAATGCTGAATGTAAATGTTTTTATTTCCTCATGAGATGCAGAAAACAGGATGTGGTGAAATTCCAGAAGTGCATTACTCAGTGTGTTCCCTAGTTACATGTGTGGATGTGAAAACTGCAGAATAAATACAGCGGCGGACTGACATGACGTGGCTCCGTGCACATCAAATACTACATGGTGTCAGAGTGAAACTGAAGGAAAAGAGGAAGAGCGGAGCTCCAACTTCACTCAGTCTGGAAGGAAATCTAGCGGATGACTAGATGAATGTCTAAAGAGCTGTTCGGCCGACATTGTGAGCCGATAAAAACTGTGACGTGTATGTGAGACATCTATTCTTCACGGGAGTGCGAGGAAAACCAGAAACTATTGGTGGATATGTGACTGATTTAAAGAACAAAGCGAGAGACTGTGAGTTTGAGCATCTTACCGACTCACTGATTCGGGATAGAATCGTGTGTGGAATCACGGATGATCACGTCAGAGGAGCCTGCTGAGAGAACCTGACCTCACGCTAAACACAGCAATACACATTTATAGAGCCAGTGAGTTAAGTCGGAGTCAACTCAGAAGTCTACATGAGGAGGTTGAAATTCCTCTTCATGCAGTCACCAAGCAAAAACTACATGATAGAAAGAAAAAACAGTGGTGCCACATGACAGAATGTAAAGATGAGAAATCAGGAAACTGCACCAGATGTTGCTACAGGCCGTGAAGCGCTCTGCCTACAGAGAAGCGTGCAAACTGCCGGAAAAACATTATGCAAAAATGTGTCATTCACAAAGACACACACAGATAAGAATAAAGTGTAAATGTCTGATAAATATTCTTCTATTGTTTTTGTATTAACAAGACACGATAGTCCTACAGTGCCACCTTGTGGTCGATTCCGCTTTTATTTTGAAACGCGCCGTTTTCTTCTTCTAATGTTTCTGTGACGTTAAACTTCCTGCCACTCTCTGTTCACAATGCTGTGCTCCCCTGTCGTCCGGAGGAACTGTAACTTGTAAACACACTCGTTATTTATCGTGTTCATCTGTTTGAATCCTGTAAGGAAAGAGTGAACATTGCGACTTACCTCATTATCTTTGTATTGTTCTAGCTGTTATCTAGAGCTCCGAACTGTGAAGCGCGTGTCAAGCTCAAAGGGTCCCCTGTCAGTGCCGGTCCTGACCCTTCCCCCCCTGGCGGCGCCCCTGCTAGAGGGCATGCTAGCTGATGGCAGAAACTCTTTAATTAGCGCCCTTGGAAAGCAGAATGAGGTATGGAAACTGTGGAGAGTGTATCATCATCATTATATGATTTTGTTAAGAATATAATTCCTTAATTTGTTTATGAGTTAATTGCACATGTCATCAAGATAAAGGCAACATATTCTTTCTGTGAAAAGTTACAATATGTTGTATTTCATTTAAAAGAAGCATCTGATCTCTTGTCATAATAACTTAAAATTATGTTTCATTTCATGTTTCATCGTTATGGGTTAAAATGATTTGTATTGGGTGTCAACATGATTAATATGTGAGCTTGGTTTATGTGTGAAGTATTTGTGAAACTACAGACGAGCATTTTGTATTTCTTCTGTTTATTCTGTAGTTCTCACGGTGTTGTATGAAGACGGAGAAGGAAGGCGAGGGAATTAAAAGACACCCGTTTGAAGCTCTCTGCATCCTAATCAATGAATCCGAAGGGCTGTTACATAAAGTGCAACAGATAAACAAGGCAGAGGCTGATGATCAATAATTCTTTATCGGCTCAATCCGAGCAGAAAACATGTCACCCAGCCTCACAGATTAACACTGTGGATGCAAAGAAAGAAAAGTGGCATGAAAATCTGATTGTCAGCAAGAAAGTTTTGAAAGTCACGCTGACAAGTTTGTTGCTTATGCAGGCCGCCAAATTCAAGCTGAGGGAAAAGTCAAGTTGACGTGAAATTTGAAGTCATAAAGAACAAGGCACCTGCAGTTCTGGGAGGAGAGTCACGTGAAGAAATGGGTCTCATCAAAAGACTACATGTTAAAACAGAGAGTGACATTCTTAGTGAATATGAGGATTTATTCACTGGACCAGGCTGCATACCGGGAGTGGACCACATTCAGACGGATCCAGATGTCACTCCAGTTGTTCATGCACCCAGGAAAGTGTCTAAAAGACAAAAAATGAAACAGAGCTGGAAAGAATGGAAAGCTTCGGTGTGATAGCCAAACAGGATCCAAACCGTGGATTTATTTTGACAAAATCCAACTAGACTAAGAAAGTTCTCAGCTGTACATTCAACACACCATTTGGCAGATATCGAGTTAAAAGACTTCCATTTTGTATTTCGTCAGCACCTGAAGTGTTCCAGAGGAGCATAGCCAGAAACAGAAGGGCGAGAGGGATTAGTTCAAACTTTGATTTAAGAATCGTGAGAGAAAGAAAATTAAAAAAAACAAGTTTGGTTTTTACATTAAGCTGTTGTGTGCACCATTTGTAATCTTTTTCAATTTCAGCCATGACTTTAAGGTACAGATGTGTGTCGTTAAAATTGAAAGTCATGGTGTTATGTTTAAGCTGATGTGCAAGAAATGTGCAGACTTATTTGTAAATCTGAACTGAATCTGAATTTTGGTCGGTGCATTAAGTCTAATCAGGACTGTAGTATGTTTCACAGAGCATTTTGTTAAACCTGGTTTAATGCAAGAAATGTATCACCTGTTGTCATAACTGTCAGGCCAATATTCTACATAGAAACTGACAAGAAAAAAGAAACAATCTTGAGAAAGGGAGGTGGAGTGTATTGGAATACCAGAAGTGCTTTACTCCGTGTGTTCACTAGGTGGCACTGCAGCTTTATTGTGATGTCACTGTGTTGATGTGAAAACTGCAGAATAAATACAGCGGTAGACTGACAAGATCACATCATAGCACATCATATTACACCAACATATCATCTATATATTCGCTGTCGGTTCCTGTTTGGATCAAATCCAGGCAGAAAAACAACGATGGAGGCGTGTTTTCTGTAATTCTGCCTTGAAATTGGGGTCTATGTTGTCTCTTCGCGGCGGAGTGATACTGTGCAGCCTGTGAACTAAGATTGATTGAGTTAAACAGAATAAAAAGAGTTTTCAGGTAAAAACGCCCATTTTTTAACAGGAAGACATTTATTAGTTTACGGACCGGATGCAAAACTGATTCACCGACACAAGTAATGAACGTTTTATCTGTGTTTAAATACTTTTTCCCATGCTAATAACTTTATACATGTATTCAAAACAGTACAAACAACACAAACACATCTCTACCGGCTTAAAACATGTCACACTGTTAAAAATGTGTAAAGTAACGAAGACGTGATAGTTCATAAAGGTTAACTCCACCAATTTTACACTTAATTATTAATTACTCTGATTGGAATTACAAACAGGATGATAAAACTGAATCATGACACAAATAATGAACGTTGCTACATGCAGCTGTAGATCAGCAGCCTTAGTGGGTTGTCTAGTAATCGCTGGTTTGAATCCCGGCTCCTCCAAGCTGCATATCAAAGTTTCCACCTGATGAACAGTTGTCACCTTGCATGGCAGCTTCTGCTGTGAATGTGTGAATCTGACAAGTGTTGTAAAGCAGCTTTGAGCGTCACAGGAAAGTGCTGCAGAAATATGAGTTCAGTTATCGTGTGCAAATTAAAGAAGCTTCTACACCAGCTTCTGATGGTCCAGACAGAGTTTGAGCTGCTCACTGTGAGACTGCAGAGACTCAGTGGAGCTGCTGAAGTTCTCCTCTGTCCACTCCTTCAACAGCAGGTCTGTAAAGTCAGGTGTTGACCTTCTTGATGAGCGTCTCTTACAAAGTGGACACTCCTGTGTCTGTGTGTCTGTCCAGCACTTCTGCAGACAGTCTTTACAGAAGCTGTGGCTGCATGACAGGACGAAAGGCTCTTTAAAGATGTCCCTGCAGATAGGACAGGTGAGATCCTCCTCTGGAGGTGAATCCATGTTCTCCTGCTGAAACATGCTGTGTGGAGTGCTGCAGCAGGTTCCACTGTTTTGGTCCTTCATCAAACTCTGTGACTGGTTGAAGCTTTGCAACATGTTCGCTTTCACAATCTGAGAGAAAAATGACAAAACAAACAAATCAGTGAGGAAGCAGAGCGAGTTAACACTATTCCACTGATCTACAGGACACAGGAACACAACAGAAACATTAGAACTAGCTTTTATTTGTTCATAAGAAAACAGGACATCTTTTAAGTAGTCAGTATCTTTGTGTTTTATTGGCAATTTGTTAGATTTTTAACAAGATTTTCTAAATGTGACATATTTACTACACAAAGACGTGTGTGTCGGCTTGTTCTGTGTTTCCGTGTGAATGACGTCACTCGGTGAACCAGAGAAGCTCAAAGTCCTTAAAAAGGGAAACTGTGGTTCAGCAGTAGAACCAGCGTCTTGTTACAGGACAGTTGCTGGTTCGATTCCTCTGGTCTGCATGTTGAAGTGTCCTTGGGCAAGAAACTGAACTCCAAACTGCTGCTGATGTGCTGCTCAGCATGGCAGCCACCATCAGTGTGTGAATGTATAAATCACTGTAAGTCTATTTAGACAAAAGTGTCTGATAAATGTAATATGTAATATAATAAAACACCTAAAGTGAGATGATGTCTGCAACATAATTGGTTCTAGTTTTAAAAGTTAAAACCTACGGAAGCCCTAAAGGGTCATGCATTCATACATTTTATTTCCTCTGTTTTCCCGTGATAACAAGTTAATTTCATTTGTTTTCTCGAGATAACGATATAATTAATTCGAGATCTTTAGAAAACTATATACTACATTTAATCATGTCATGCAATCAAAACAGTAAAGTAACAAGCTACAGTTAAAACAAGTTTGTTGCGTGATTCTATAAAAGTTTTTAAGCCGATCTCGTTGAATTCCGTCTGAAAGTTAGAGAGGGGAAAAGTTTTCTCTCAAACATAAAAAAACATAAAAAAACGATGCTTTTCTGTCTTTAAATCACAAAAACACTACAACAACAGAAACGCACAACTTCACACACAAAGTGGTGATGATGAAGGAAGAAATATCCAATAAAATCCACCGAGAGAGACGTGACAGCTGAATTATCTGCTGATTTGAGATTTTCTGCTGGGAAACTGAAGCTCGCCGGTCCGACGTCACCGCTCCCTCCGCCGGCTCGTGCGCGCTCACGAGGCCCCAGCTGATCTGAAATCTAAAGCTCTGAAGAGATTCGGATTTTTTAAGAAGGAGCAACATTTGGACAGAAGTCCGGCCATGTGTACGTTAAGGTCTGTAGAACAGCTGATACAGCAGCAGCACGACGGATCTGAAAACTCACCTGGTGATGCGGCGACGAGGAGTCACGTAACCATAAAAGTTACAGCGAGCACAAGACAACGATGCAGTTTGGCAGAGAAGAAATGAAACAACTTAAAATACGAAGCAGCTAAAACAGAGACTCTGTACAGCTGAGTTCACTGAGTTTTTAGCGAGTTGTTTCTCAATTTCACAGCAAAAGAGACAAGAGACGCTACACAGCAAAGAGCCTCTTTAAATCACAAACATACAACAGAAACGCACAACCTAACGCACAAAGTCAAGTAATATCCCATAAAAGTCACCTGCATGCAGAGCTCACCTTACCTAAATGTCCTCACAGATGGTGGTGATGATGATGATGATGATGTTGTAGGAGTGCTGGGATTCAAAATGAAAAAGAAATATCGAGAGAAACGTCCAGAAATATCCAATAAAATCCACCGAGAGAGACGTGAACGTTGAATCATCTGCTGACGTGAAATGTTCTGGGTGTAGAAGTTGGAGAAGAGCAGCATGGAGTTAGTGTCCTGTCAGTCTGGCAGTGACTTCATATCGCACGACCCACTCCTCCGGGATAAGTCGGTCAGAACGGAACGGAGAGCAGCGTTTTTATACTGAGGGATGGAGGCGGGGTGTAAAAAACGAACTGAATATCCAATAATACCCAATAGCGAAGTCCACTCCTCCTTCCTCACCGGCCTTTATAAAGTCCACTCCTCCTTCCTCACCGACCTTTAGAAAGTCCACTCCTCCTTCCTCACCGGCCTTTATAAAGTCCGCTCCTCCCTCCTCATTGGCCTTTATAAAGTCCACTCCTCCTTCCTCACCGGCCTTTATAAAGTCCGCTCCTCCCTCCTCACCCACTCCGCCCGAGTTCGGTAAAGTTGGAGAGATAAGATTCGTCTTTCCGGGACCAATACACCTGAAGTGAAACGTTTGTCAAACAGAAACGATGCCTCTGTCACACCGTAATAACATAAACTACGAGCCGACCAAAACCACGATTTTTTTTTTTAATGAGCCGTCCTCCGAGCCCGACGGACAACATTGATCTCATATGTCAGTCGGCAGCCGGGCGAGTGCGCAGAGACCGTCTGCAAATGGCAAGACAAGAGCAGTGCGCTGCAAACACAAATCAATAACTCCACTGTTATACAGTACAGACACTCCAAAATCACTACACACATCAAGGGTCTCCTCATGGTCATATTACAACAGGTGTTTTGTGCAGTGCAAACTGAACAAACCAAAACGTAGGCTGAGAACCCGGAAGTGAGCCGGTTCACTCTGTCAGACTGCAGCGCTGTTAGAATCCCGGAGGAGCCTGTTAGAGATATTTAGTGGAGCTCTAAAACTCTGCTCGTCTCTGTGTCACATAGAGATTTAGATCTTCTGTACGTTATGACTCGGAGGTCAAAGCGGGTTAAACCCCGTTCCAGTTCGGCGGGGAGGACCGGAGCCTCCGCCTCAGCTCCGCCGCTCCTCAGCTGCTGGTCCTCGGTGTGACTGCTGCGCTCTGACCGACCGGGAGCCGCCTGCTGTATAAACCTGACAGCAGAGATTCATCAGCACAGAGCAGAGTGACGATCAGCTGAGATCATGTGGATTTTAAATGTATTAAAAAAAAAATTTTGCTGTGGTTAATAAATGTGTTGTTTGATTTTGAAGCAGCAGCTTCTAATGTTGTTATTTAGCCTCTGAAATGTTATTAACAGTATTAACTGTTTGTAGTAACAGCAGAGAGTTTTGTGTTCTCCTGATAAAGAAACCTGTCAGTCAGTGTTTGTTGGTTTCAAAGCTTCTACTTTAATACTTTTTGATATGAGTGGGTGGTTTTACTTCCAAACTCAGAAAGAATGAAGCTCTGAGTTGCTGCCAGCAGGTGGAGACATTACATCTGTAATGAAAACATAATTATGTTTATTCTATTTCAGCCAATAGTTCCTTTATAATCTACACACTGTTAACTGAACGAGCTCTGATTGGAAGCTGAGTTACACAGAATAAAATGAGTTTTCAATCAATTTATTTTTAATGCAGACATTTATTAATTTACAGAGTTTCCTTTAACATGTTAGTCTTTCAGTCTCTCCTGTTTGTAATTTAACTGTCTCTAGTTTCAAAGTCAAACCGCTGCAGGACAGATTCTTCCTCTAACAGCTGTGAAGAAGGAGGGACAGCAGCTGTCAGTCAAGTTATTCTGTTAGTTTGTCTCTGCTGTCCCACAATGATGACAACTGAGAGTGAAAGTGGAACAACAAGAAGAATCATCCAGAGTTTTGGTCGCAGTTTATTACTGATACAGTTTTATTAACACTTGATATAAATGCTGGAAGTACAAACCATAGAAATAAACATTACCATCAACATACAAACACAACAGTCTGACCTGAACTCCTTATCAACAGAGGAGCATTAATAACAATGTTAGTAACAAAATATATTTCACTCTTTGTGAAACAAATGATTGTTTACATTCTCCGTAAACAAATGATGATTTTCCTCTTTACAAATTGTCTTTAAACAAACAAATGTATGTAATATGACACCGTGTTCAACTTAAAGGCACTACATAAAATAACACTGACAGAAAACATCGTTTGACTAAATCTGTGGCTGGATTACAAAATGGATGCAGAGTTCGTCAGAATCACTGAAACTACCTTAAAAAAAATTGACCTTAATTGTACAAACTGCAGTCGTTCTTACAGCGACCATGAAGAACACAAAAGAAGTCTGTTCACTTGTTCTGTTCTGTAACATGATGGAAACAGTTTGAGGTAAAAAAAACATAATTATGTTTATTATATTTCAGATATTATTTCCTTTATAATCTACAAACTGGACTAGTTAACTGGAACGAGCTCTGATTGGAAGCTGAATTAAACGGAACAAAATGAGTTTTCAGGTCAAAGCGTCCATTTTTTAATAGTTTCCTGTAACATGTTCGTAGTCTCCCTGAATACTCGACACTGCTTGATCCAGTTTAAAGTTCTGCACAGGCTGCATCACTCAA
>CAEMYA010000414.1:2070820-2089326 GCA_903131615.1 Diplodus sargus | reverse complement strand
GTATTTTTGCAGCCTTTTCTTTTTCAGTAACGTTACTGCGCATGGTGAAAGGCGGACCTTCTGCAGTGTCCTGTGGCTGTGAACCTGTGTCGTTGTGAGCCATGCTGGATTGTTTTGCCTGTTGCCGCAGTCTCTTGTCTTCCGGTATCTTCTTGCAAGCAACAGTCCCTCGACCAATGAGAAGAGCCGGATTCTGCATTGTTATTCTCGTGCGTGAGTGTGCTGTCAGCTCATTGGTCACAGAGCAGGAGAGGGCTGGCAGTAAGATTACCGTATATTTTCATATAAAACGCCCTGTCATTCATTTTTTCTACTGACATTTTAAAGACCATTTTGATTCTCACGGAAATACGGGACAAAGTGCGTCCCTCTTCAGCTCAATAAGGGACGCGTAATTTTGTTTCTAAATACGGGACGATTCCGTTTTTCAAGGGACGGTTGGCAACCCTAGCCGGGATTCGAACTGGTGACCTTCCAATCACTAGACGACCCGCTGAGCACAGCCGCTCGTGTGTAGACTTGTGCTGTAATTCCGTGTGAAAGACGTCACTCAGTGAACCAGAGAAGCTCAAAGGGTGGTTCAGGAGGAGAACCAGCGTCTTGTTACAGGACAGCTGCTGGTTCGATTCCCCTGGTCTGCATGTTGAAGTGTCCTTGTGAAAGATACTGAACCCTAAACTGCTCCTGATGTGCTGTTCAGCAATGGATTACAGATAACTGAGAATTAAATCGAAGGAAATACAGAAACATGAACTGTTATTTCAAATGTATTTACTCAAAATACGACAAAGTGAAATCAAGTTTTCAACACAGTTTCTCTTTTACATGCAATGCTCGTTTTTACACATGTGGAGGGATGAAGGATGAAAACTACAACAACAGAAACGCACAACTTCACACAAAGTCCAACCACATTAATAACCCCTAAAAGTCACCTGCATGCAGAGCTGCCTTACCTAAATGTGCTCACAGACGTTGGTGGTGATAATGATGATGATGATGTAGGAGTGCTGGGATTCAAAAGAAGAAAGGAAGGAAGAAATATCCAGAGAAACGTCCGGAAATATCCAGTAAAATAATCAACCGAGAGAGACGTGAAGGTTGAATCATCTGCTGACGTGAAGTTAAAGCTGGAGAAGAGCCACATGAACTCAGTTACCTCTCAGAAAAGGTGGTGGGTGTCTTTCCCCTCCCTCCGCTCGATCCCTCCGCCTCTGGCAAGTTCGTGCCAAACGTTAAAACCGAGACTGGCTCGTTAATGACAACTAAATAAAGTGTCTATATATTCACTGATTGTTCCCGTTTCGACCAAAACCAGCGGGAAAAGAAGGTTGGAGGCGTGTTTGTGTAATTCTGCCTTGAAATCGGGGTCTATGTTCTCTTCACGGCGGAGTGATACACACATATATATATATGACATGTAAAAGTTGTGACGCCCAGATCCCGTAACGCTCATGGCAGTGTGTGTTGTTTGAGTGTGTTAGGACTGCAGTGTTTGCCGGATCATGCGATTATTCAAAGTACAGTGAACATGATACAAAATTAGCCACAATGGTTGATGTGTTCCCCTAATAAAGAAAAGCTCTCACTAAGTTTTGCTTGGTTGGTTTCAAAGCTTCTGCTTTAAGTCAATATGAGTGGGTCATTTTTCTTTTGAGCACAAAGATGCATCCATCAGTTGAAACAATAGATGCTGATGGTGTAACACTATTCTCCTGATACATGACTCATACAAGGCGATCGCTGAGGAGGAACAAGAGTTCATGGTGGAGCAGTTTTAAATGGACCAGGTTGTTTCCACATGTGTAATAATGGTGTCCATGTTTTTGGTTATTGGTAGAATGAAGCTCTGAGTTCCTGCCAGCAGGTGGAGACATCTGCTGTATTCCAGCTTTCAGCTCTGACTTTAAAGTCGTCCTGTGTGTTCAGGTGGAGGTTGTGGACGGTCCTGATGAGAGTGGAGAGATGTTGACTGAATAAAGTGAAAACCTTCAGTTCTGTCTGAAGTCCACAGAACATCTTTAATCTGTGAGTGTCTGCTGTTGTTCCTCTAACAGCTGTGAAGAAGGAGGGACAGCAGCTGTCAGTCAAGTTATTCTGTTAGTTTGTCTCTGCTGTCCCACAATGACGACAACTGAGAGTGAAAGTGGAACAACAAGAAGAATCATCCAGAGTTTTGGTCGCAGTTTATTACTGATACAGTTTTATTAACACTTGATACAAATGCTGGAAGTACAAACCATAGAAATAAACATTACCATCAACATACAAACACAACGGTCTGACCTGAACTCCTGATCAACAGAGGAGCATTAATAACAATGTTAGTAACAAAAATATATTTCACTCTTTCTTTCTTTGTGAAACAAATGATTGTTTACATTCTCTACAAACAAATGATGATTTTTCCTCTTTACAAATTGTCTTTAGACAAACAAATATATATAATATGACACCGTGTTAAACTTAAAGGGCACTACACAAAATAATACTAACAGAAAACATCTTCTGACTAAATCTGTGGCTGGATTACAAAATGGATGCAGAGTTTGTCAGAAACACTGAAACTACCTTAAAAAAAATTGACCTTAATTGTACAAACTGCAGTCGTTCTTACAGCGGACATGAACACAAAAGAAGTCTGTTCACTTGTTCTGACAATGTCAACACTGTCAAGCAGAAGTTGACACAACGTGTTCATGGTCCATTGACACAAGGACACTGTCTTGTTGACACAACGTTGATACAGACGTTGTGTGTCAACAAGACAGTGTCCTTGTGTCAACAGGACAGATCCCGCGCTTGCGGAGGTGCAGCTTTATGTAAAGTCAGCGAGCTGCCGAGTCCGACACCACAGACCAGCCGCCAGACTGACAGGATACAAACTCCATGCTGCTCTTCTTCAACTTTAATTTTTACAAGCAGAAAATTTCATGTCAGCAGATAATTCAACGTTCACGTCTCTCTCAGTGGATTTTATTGGATATTTCAGGACGTTTCTCTCGATATTTCTTCTTTATTTTGAATCCCAGCACTCCTACATCATCATCATCATCACCACCAACGTCTGTGAGCATATTTAGGTAAGGTGAGCTTTGCATGCAGGTGACTGTTAGGGGTTATTAATGTGGTTTGACTTTGTGTGTGAAGTTTTGCGTTTCTGTTGTTGTGCTGTTCTTTTTCTGTGAAATAGAGAATGTTTTAATGGTTTTTGGTTTTGTTTTTTGTGGAGGTAGTTTCAGGTCTATATTGCCAAACTCTGCATCCCATTCACTCTCATGTGTCCTCAGTGCTCAACTTGCTCGGATGTTTCGTGGCCGAGCTCTGCTTCCTCTTCGGGGTTTGTTTCACCTGGTACATGTTCCAGGTGAAACAAACCTCCACTAGGAAACAGAGCTCGATACAACACATGTTAATGATCCTCTCCGGCCGCCTGCTGTCACTGCTAAGCTCCTGCTTATAGTTTTCAGTCAGTGCAAACAGCACTGAAAAGGTCAAATTAAGACGCTGAGTTTATCCGAAGGTGTTGTTAACCACTCCTCAAAGTTTGTTCATCGACGTTGTGTGTGTGGCAACTTTCAGGAAGAGAGAGAGAGAGTTACTAGGAGTACTAAGATGTCCTGTTTTCTCTTTTAAGACTTGTTGGATGCATTTTATTTCTCATAGAATATTAATAAAGCTGAGAATTTACACATGTTAAAGTCGGCACTGTTCACCTGTCAGCACTTTTCTTCTGTCCTGCATTTGCTGCTACACTGTAGAACACATTGTTGTGTTCCTGTGTCCTGTAGATCAGTGGAATAGTGTTAACTCGCTCTGCTTCCTCACTGATTTGTTGTTTTGTCATTTTTCTCCCAGATTGTGAAAGCGAACATGTTGCAAAGCTTCAACCAGTCACAGAGTTTGATGAAGGACCAAAACAGTGGAACCTGCTGCAGCACTCCACACAGCATGTTTCAGCAGGAGAACATGGATTCACCTCCAGAGGAGGATCTCACCTGTCCTATCTGCAGGAACATCTTTAAAGAGCCTTTCGTCCTGTCATGCAGCCACAGCTTCTGTAAAGACTGTCTGCAGAAGTGCTGGACAGACACACAGACACAGGAGTGTCCACTTTGTAAGAGAAGAGCATCAATGATCATTAATCCACCTGATCTTACAGACCTGCTGTTGAAGGAGTTGATGAGCTCCACTGAGTCTCTGCAGTCTTCACAAACTCTGTCTGGACCATCAGCAGCTGCTGTAGAAGCTTCTTGAATTTTACTAAATGGACTCATATTTCTGCAGCACTTTCCTGTCTACTGACCGCTCAGAGCTGCTTTACAACACTTGTCAGATTCACACATTCACACACTGATAGCAGAAGCTGCCATGCAAGGTGACAACTGCTCATCAGGAGAAATTCACTGGTCCAGTGAATAAATCCTCATATTCACTAAGAATGTCACCCTCTGTTTTAACATGCAGTCTTTTGACGAGACCCATTTCTTCACGTGACTCTCCTCCCAGAACTGCAGGTGCCTTGTTCTTTATGACTTCATATTTCACGTCAACTTGACTTTTCCCTCAGCTTGAATTTGGCGGCCTGCATAAGCAACAAACTTGCCAGCGTGACTTTCAAACCTTTCTTGTTGACGATCAGATTTTCATGCCACTTTTCTTTCTTTGCATCCACAGTGTTAATCTGTGAGGCTGGGTGACATGTTTTCTGCTCGGATTGAGCCAATAAAGAATTCTTGATCATCAGCCTCTGCTACGGTGGCCGGGAGGTGCAAACCAAAATTACAAAAAGTGAAACACTTTTACGAAGCGTGAGACAAATTTACATTTTGGAAAACATTTTTACATATCATAAAACAAATGTATAAACACCGAGACAAATTTACAAGTGCTGAAACACTTTTACAAGTCCCAAAACAAATTTACAAGTAACATCAACCGGAAAGGGAATGTACCAACTCCAGGGTTGAACCGGAAGTGATAACCCAGCAGCGGCAAAATCGAGTTGTTGTTGATGGAGTTCATGGCGACCCAAGATGGACAGCCATCGAGTGATATTTTGCCTGTTTTGTGGCAAACACGCACAGGGGACATCTCAACAGCCGGATAATGCTAATCAAAGTACGTGAATGAACGTGAATAGCCCTATTGGTTAACTATCTATTTTGAAATGGAGCTTTGTTTATTTCAGCAGAAAAACCTTGTACATCATATAAGCAGTTCCTGGAGTACAGAAGCTCCAAGTCAAGAGAGCGTCAGTCTTTTAACTACGGGCCGAGAGGAAGACGTCCGGCTAAAGGACGAAAACACGTCCAGGTAGGTTGTGCTGTCTCAGCTTATCAATACTCGACTGTCTGACTCGAGATGAGTCCGAAGTGGATCGGTATCATGTTAGATTTATGGTACAGATTGAATTAAGTTAAAAAGAAAAACTAATATATTTGACTTAGGCATCTGTGCACTCTAATGGGGCGTTCAGACTGAATGCGATAGACGCGAATGGAGCGTCAACTCTACATTGAAAATCAATGTAAATGGCGCGATGACACGCGATTCAGGCGCCGGCGGCGCGAATAAAGTTGAAAATATCCAACTTTTCAGGCGGCATCGCGCCGCGACATCCAATCAGCGACGAGTTCAAGCCGACGTACGGTTATTTACGGTCGCTCATAGCAACATGGAGGAGAAGCTGATAGTAGCTGTCTGTGGGCACCCGGTGCTGTATGACACCACTGCGGTGTTCTACCGGGACAATTTAAAAAAGAGGAGGCATGGGTGAAAGTCGCTGAGGAGGTGGGACTCTCTGGTAAGTTTTGAAGCTATCTGTGGCTTGTTTTACTACGTTGCTGACCGTGTTTCTCTATGAAATGTTAGCATCAATTAGCACTTGTATAGCATTATCCGCCTTTGCAGGATACCACTTCCAGTTTGTGTGAATGTTTATTGTAGTATTTAATTTAGTTAGAAGCTAATTTAGCAAAATGAGCGGGTAAGCGCGTCGTCTTTTTTTCTCAAGCGCGAATGACGCGAATTGTCCAAAATGATCAAGTGGCACGAATGAAGCGTCTGAAGCGATTGTATTCGCGTCTATCGCGTTGGGTCTGAACGCCCCATAAGCAGGAAAACAGCAGCTCTCGTGCAATACGAGATGCTTTGCTAAAGCAACTAGGCACAACAATGTAACGATTTGGAGTGTAACTTATAGTATGTGTGGGAAACGCTGTATAATCTTTTATATTAGCTATGCTTAATACATAGAATTAATCTTGTCTTTGTCATTTTCTAGATAAACATTGGATTGATGGCGCCAAATGGAACTGATTTAAGACCTCTTAGAGGGAAAACGCTCCCATTATTTGTAGATCCAGAGGTAGCAGCACCTGATGTACTGAATCAAGCTGTCCAGAAAATGAGAACGTTTAACAAAGACATGCAAGAGGGACCATATGTCCTTTTGTATCCAGACTGCTCAGAGGTGGTCCATGTGCCTGGGTGAGAAAGGCCATTCAGATTGGCTGAATATAAGAAGGAACTAGGGAAGCCATATTCCAGGATCACCTTTTTCATTTGCCTAGAATCACATTTTAAAGGAGGTTAGTGGATGTCATGATTCAATATTTTTACATATTTTAAACTCCCAATGAAGGTTACACGTACCGTATCTACGTGATCTTGAATGAATTTTTTTGTTTTTACAGCAGTAGATGATACCTCAGACTCTGATTCTGAAATTGTCATCGCAACAAGATATGTATGAATATATTTATTGATTTATCTATGACAAAACTGACAGCCTTTCACCACTGATATATACTGTATATGGTAAGGAAACAGTTATGGAAGCAATTACAAATTGTTGATACATTTATGTGTTTCCTCACAGGTTTTTGAACCACAAAACCAAAGTACTCCTAAACACAAACCTGAAGATGAAAGGTGTGTACATTTTGGCATCTTGCCTTTGTCAGGGCGTCAAACAGATTTTACGAGAGGTCCTTCTTAGATGACTATTGTAGGCCTAAAGGACAGTAATAAATAGTGTAATAATTTTATCATTTTTATCATGTTTCAGAGATGCACCAGAACATTCAGCAACAATTCAGCCTGGACAGGTAATAGGGCAGACTGTGGCAGCCCAACGTTTCTTACTTTCAGTGTTGTTGTTGTTTCAGACATTTTAATTTGTTTTTCAGATCGTGATATCTGATGCTGAGGATTCACCTGAAACAAATCCAGCCAAGACTTCTTGCTACAGGTAAGTAAAAAATCATAGTGAATCACAAAATTTCAATTTAATTCATTGGGAAGAAATTTGTGTTTGTAAGATGTTTTAAGAAATTGTAATTTCCCAACAGTAAATACACAGACCTGTATGCACCTGGTGTTGAGGAAGATGACGGGGAGCTGGTTGCAGTCAGTGTGGAGAATTTCCAACACACAGCAGTGTAAAGTGAACTTCTGACTGTGGCATTCCATTTTTTTATTGTGCAATATTGATGGTATTGAAGTAATTGTTCTGTGTGCAATGTAAACTTCATTGATTAGATCACTTTCTGTCATTACAGGGAGGAGATGAACATTACACTAACTGACATTGTGGCAAACCTCTCGCTTCCTATTGATCACAAAAGAGTCAGCAGGTTCAACATCTCAAGGGCTAATGTTTGGGATGGAGCCGTCAGGGGTTTCAAGCGTGCAACATATTCTGAAACCTGTGACATGCTGGTCAGATTTACTGATGATGCTGGTGTTTTTGAGGAGGGGATTGACACAGGTGGTCCAAGACGAGAATTTTTAACTCTGCTCGTGAAACACCTGAAAGACCGGCCCATTTTCGATGGACCAGAAGGACATCGGTTCTTGGTCTACAATGCAAACGGTATGCATAGGGTTAGATGTGTACTATACTAATGGTTGGCTCATGAAAATTAGACATGTATGTCACATGGCATATGCTTTTTTCCTCAATATCTTGAACTACTTTTTATTTTATATTTTGCAATATAAATTCATTCACAGCTGTTAGGGATGATGAATACTTCCTGGCAGGAAAGATGATCGCAGTGTCAGTTGTACATGGAGGTCCAGGGCCCCATTTCCTGTCAGAAGATCTTGTACATTATCTTGCCGGCCAGCCTTCATTCAAATCAACAGTTAATTTAATAACTGATGAAGAAATAGGGAAAGCTTTGAGAGAGGTGAGAATAGCATAAAGCTACAGTGTGGTAGGACAGAGTTTTACATAGTTCCTGTATTGTTTCAAGACAAATTTTACTTCCTATATCGCATACATAGAATTGGCTTCATTTATTAGTTTTTGGTAGGGTTACACCATGCTATGTATGTCACTGAATAAAAATACGCAAGGATATACAGTACATACAATTTTTTAAATGTCTTTCAGATTGAGAATGCTGCTTCAGTGGATGCTCTGCAAGATTGTATCCTGAGACACAGCACGATGTTACAGACAGCAGGCTGTCTGAGACACGTGGTTGCCGTGGAAGAAAAGACAGAAATCGTGGCAGACTACCTCCGATGGTACATTATTGACCGCAACTCATCTGTAATTGACAGGTAAGATCATATTTTTAATGATGTTATTTTCTTCTTTGTTATGTATTCATGAAACTTTTGTTTGAAATGCCTCATGCCTTGTATTATATCTGTTATCAGTTAGTCACTGTGACAAAATGTGTGCCATAGTGTTAGAACTGATAGCCTATGTGATGTCTGTCTCTCCATTCCCTGCCTTGTGCCAATCTACAAGTACTCATGCCACCCTGCCCTCTGTGTCATTCCTTTGTGTGACTGCATTTAATTCATGCAGTTTGTAACACTTACCTTGCCCTGTGCAAATCAAAAGAATGTTGTTTTTTTTTAAGTAACACACAACCAAACCAACATTTGTTTAGGTGGATTTTAATTGTTGGGAAGAGAACCTCTGATGCAGTTGGCACTGCACAGCAGTGAAACAGTGTTTGTGTTCAATTTGTAGATTCAAAGATGGTCTTTCAGCCCTTCAGTTTCTCAGTGCACTACAGCAACACCCTTCTTTGCTGACCCTCATCCTGTGCCACTCTGAAAAGCGACTCACTGGCTTTGAACTTGAGAGCCTCTTCAAGCCTGACCTCAGCCCTTCAGGAAGTAACAGGAGACTAAAAGAAAGTCAAACCTTGGCCTACTGGGCAGACTACCTCCTCGATTGTGAAGGTTTGTATGTTTTTTTGTAATCTATTGGAAAACCACATCACCATGATACATCTAAAAAAAAAAAATTCTTTGCAGAAGGCGAGGCTGCTGTTTCTGTGGAGGATGTTTTGATGTCTGCAGCTGGGCTGACATCACTTCCCCCTTCTGGGTTGGAACCATCGCCACAAATAGAGTTCCTGGATGAGTCTCCATTCCCAATGGCAAATACATGTTCAAACCTGTTGAAATTACCACTCCTAGATTCACACAGTCTAAGTCACAAATGGACTTTGGAATCCAAAACAGTCCAGGATTTGGCTGTTTATAAGCCATATGACTGGATGAACCCTAGAGCTCGCACTCTAACATTGTTGTTTGTTCTTTGTTGCTGTTGTTACAGCTACAGTCTATAAGTCTCCGTCTTTTTTTTAAAGAGGTTTTTATAATGTTATGCTCCAGTATGTGAGCATGTTGGTTTTTTTTTTAGGGTTTAGGGTTAGATCCATGATTCTCAAACTGTGGTCTGTCTGAATCACTGTTTTAGATTTAAAATGAAAAAAGTCATTCATTTTGTTCTCTATAATGCAGAAATGTAATAAATACTCATTACTTTGCTTTATTTTTTTTTTCATGTATTTCCCACTGAAATAATGAAGCTGTTGGTGACAAATTCAGACACTTTGTGTACCACCCTAACAATAAACCTCTCTTCAATTCATAGCTGAGTAATTTCTTTTAGTTTCAGATACAGTTCAGTTGCAGACTACCAGTACTCTGGTTGCTGTAAATGATTGTGCTCCATAGCTAAGTCCAAGTACTCCTGCATGTTTGCATCCCCACATGGAGCTCTTGTCAGGCGAGCCTCAGGAAAGGCATCGAGCGCAGCGGCCTGTTCAATTTGAAATCCACAGTCTCTGGAGCCAAACTTATGTTAAACAGAAGACATAATTACATTTATTTAATTTTAAGATCAAAGAAAAACAAATACAAACATCAATTTGCCACCAAAGCATTACCTGTGTGGTAAGCAGTAGAGCTCATTGGGCACTCCTCCTGGACATGACGCTGTTCTGGAGGGGCGAATCCTGTGGCTGTTCCACAGTCTCACACACTCATCCAAGTCCTTCTGAATAACATCACCAAAGCAGTATCTCAGTAGACACTGATGCTCGTTGCTCCCGTTTGAAGTATCCAGCATCTCTGAGGTCTGCAAATAGCTCCATCCAGAACTGACACCTGTTGAAACTGATACAATAATAATGTTAAAAATGAAATCAAAGGTTACACATAATTAAATTATTTAATTAAAGCCACTTACCTCCCCTTTCTGGATATGGACCACCATGACTCAATCCTCTGGTTGGTCGTGGATGAGCCATACATGTGGCTGGACGCTCCACAGTAATAGTCATTGTGGTGGTGGCGTAGGGTGCACTGAATTGCGGCCATGGTCCCGTTCTCCGTGCCGCAATCAGTCCTCAGTCTCATGGGAATAACGCCGAGGTCTCGCACACATGACAGAAAATAGCGAGCGATCACGCTTGGGTCATTATTTGTTGGTCCACATGTAAGCCACAGTACTTTTCTTGAAAATCCATCGATACAGCCTGAAAGAGCCAGACCGTATGGCTTAAGTTTATCATAACCATCCGCGTGCCACATATAGTTCGGTCCCATGGAGTGGTAGGTTCTTCTTCTAAACCTTCTGCGTGCTCTCCTCTCACACCCTCGAGGATTGAGCTCCCGGAGCAAATTCATGACATGATCTCTCTTCACTCGCAGATTGTACTTTTGTCTGAGTACTTGACACATCATGCGGTAGTCAAACAGCTGTCCAGGTCCACGAAGTTCCAGTCGGATGGCCCTAATTATGGCGTTTGTAGAAAAGTAATCCTTTCTGCGAAAAAACCCGGCTCCATTCAGTTTGCTTTTCAGAGATCTCAAGCTGATGTGAACACTGTGTAAACTTGACATCATGTCCACAACTACAGCGTTCGAGTGTCCCTGATTAAAATATGTTATGCACTGCTGCAGCATATCTGGTCCGTCGATCTGGTCCATGCCCCTTAAAAAGTCTAAAGACCGACCACATGAAGAACAAAACCACGTTAAACGGCTCATATGTTGTCCACAAAACGGGCAAAACCTCACTCGATGGCTGTCCATCTTGGGTCACAATGAACTCCATCAACAACAACTCGATTTTGCCGCTGCCTGGTTATCACTTCCGGTTCAACCCTGCAGTTGGTACATTCCCTTTCCGGTTGATGTTATTTGTAAATTTGTTTTGGGACTTGTAAAAGTGTTTCACCACTTGTAAATGTGTCTCGGTGTTTGTAAAAGTGTTTTGTATCATGTAAATGTGTTTTCTGAAATGTAAATTTGTTTTCTGAAATGTAAATTTGTTTTCTGAAATGTAAATTTGTTTTATGAAATGTAAAAATGTTTTCCAAAATGTAAATTTGTCTCACGCTTCGTAAAAGTGTTTCACATTTTGTTATTTTGGTTTGCACCTCCCGGCCACCGTACTACGCCTTGTTTATCTGTTGCACTTTATTCTTATCTGTGTGTCTTTGCATGATGATTTTTCCTGTGGCAGTTTGCACGCTTGTCCTTGTCAGGGCACTTCCTCGGCTCATGTAGCAACATCTGGTGCAGTTTCCTGATTTCTCATCTTTACATTCTGTCATGTGGCACCACTGTTTTTCTTTCTGTCATGTAGTTTTTGCTTGGTGACTTCATGAACAGGAATTTCAACCTCCTCATGTAGACTTCTGAGTTGACTCCGACTTAACTCACTGGCTCTATAAATGTGTATTGCATTGTTTAGCGTGAGGTCAGGTTCTCTCAGCAGGCTCCTCTAACGTGATCATTCGTGATTCCACACACGATTCTATCCCGAATCAGTGAGTCGGTAAGATGCTCAAACTCACAGTCTCTCGCTTTGTGCTTTAAATCAGTCAGATATCCACCAATAGTTTCTGGTTTTCCTCGCACTCGCGTGAAGAATAGATGTCTCACATACACGTCACAGTTTTTCTCGGCTCACAGTGTCGGCCGAACAGCTCTTTAGACATTCATCTAGTCATCCGCTAGATTTCCTTCCAGACTGAGTGAAGTCGGAGCTCCGCTCTTCCTCTTTTCCTTCAGTTTCACTTCGACACCATGTAGTATTTGATGTGCACGGAGCCACGTCATGTCAGTCTGCCGCTGTATTTATTCTGCAGTTTTCACATCCACACATGTAACTAGGGAACACACTGAGTAATGCACTTCTGGAATTTCACCACATCCTGTTTTCTGCATCTCATGAGGAAATAAAAATTTTTACATTCAGCATTTAGAACGAAAACACAGCTTGTATCAAACATGTTGGATGCATCTTATTTCTCATAGAATATCAGTAAAGCCGAGGTTTTACACATGTTAAAGTCGCCACTCTTCACCTGTCAGCAGTTTTCTTCTGTCCTGCATTCACTGTAGAATACATTGTTGTGTTCCTGTGTCCTGTAGATCAGTGGAATAGTGTTAACTCGCTCTGCTTCCTCACTGATTTGTTGTTTTGTCATTTTTCTCTCAGATTGTGAAAGCGAACATGTTGCAAAGCTTCAACCAGTCACAGAGTTTGATGAAGGACCAAAACAGTGGAACCTGCTGCAGCGCTCCACACAGCATGTTTCAGCAGGAGAACATGGATTCACCTCCAGAGGAGGATCTCACCTGTCAGACATCTGCCTTGTATAATGTGAGAGAAAAGACACCGCGAGGTTTGTGGACTTCTACGTTGGTGTCCGCTGATATAATGTTGTAATCTGGACAGAGAAAGTCAGACGTGGGGTTTTGTCCCAGTCCACCAATGACTGTCAGCTTCTGCTTTCTTAAACCCTGCTCGCTCATTGGCTCGCTGCATGTGTTGCTGTGACACCAGCGGGGGAGGAGGGACGTGCATCCTGCTATAAAACCAGCGAGGTGCCGAGTCCCACACGACAGACCAGCCGCCAGACTGACAGGATACAAACTCCATGCTGCTCTTCTTCAACTTTAATTTAATCAGAGCATTTCACGTCAGCAGATATTTCAACGTTCACGTCTCTCTCGGTGGATTTTATTGGATATTTCCGGACGTTTCTCTCGATATTTCTTCTTTATTTTTTAATCCCAGCACTCCATCATCATCATCATCATCATCATCACCAACGTCTGTGAGGAGATTAAGGTAAGACAGCTCTGCATGCAGGTGACTTATTATTAAATGTGGTTTGACTTTGTGCGTTTCTGTTGTTGTATGTTTGTGATTTAAAGACAGAGGAGCTCTTTGCTCTGCAGCTTCTTTCGTCTCTTTTGCTGTGAAATTGAGAAACAACTCGCTGAAACTGGGTGAACTCAGCTGTTCAGAGTCTCTGTTTCAGCTGCTTCGTATTTTAGGTCGTTTCATTTCTTCTCTGACAAACTGCATCGTTGTCTTGTGCTCGCTGTAACTTTAACGTTAACGTTACTAATGACTCCTCGTTCCCGCCTCACCACCCACTAAACATTAGACGTCTGATGGACGTGCAGATCATGTCTATATTGCGAAAATTGCCTCGAAAAGACGTCGTTTGGACGTCTAATGTTTAGTGGGCAGGTGAGTGTTCAGATGTGTCGTGCTGCTGCTGCTGATAAGGAGACTGTAGCACGTCCATATTATCAAAGTTATCAAGCGAAGCTGTTTAACCTCCAACCACCTGCTAACTGTCTACATTGTTGCGCGTGCGTATTGACTTATTTTAACTGTTTTGTCACAGGAGAACATGGATTCACCTCCAGAGGAGGATCTCACCTGTCCTATCTGCAGGGACATCTTTAAAGAGCCTTTCGTCCTGTCATGCAGCCACAGCTTCTGTAAAGACTGTCTGCAGAAGTGCTGGACAGACACACAGACACAGGAGTGTCCACTTTGTAAGAGACGGTCATCAAGAATGATTCCACTTGAATTTACAGACCTGCCGTTGAAGGAGTCGACAGAGGAGAACTTCAGCAGCTCCACTGAGTCTCTGCAGTCTGCACAGTGAGCAGCTCAAACTCTTCTGTCTGAAGGACAGAGGAGCGGTCCTGATGGTCCTGATGGTCCTGATGGTCCAGACAGACCATCAGGACCATCAGGAGTCGGTGTGTCTCGTCTGTCTGCACTCAGCGACACACACGGTGCACAAATGTCACCTGTTAATGAATTTGCACATGATATCTGGACTCATATTTCTGCAGAACTTTCCCGTCTACTGACGCTCAAAGCTGCTTTACAACACTTGTCAGATTCACACATTTACACACTGATAGCAGAAGCTGCCATGCAAGGTGACAACTGCTCATCAGGTGGAAACTTTGACATGCAGCTTGGACGAGCCGGGAATCGAACCAGCAACCTTCGGATTACTAGACAACCTGCTCTACCTCCTGATCACAAACAGGAGCTCCTGCAGCTCCTGAGGACCTTTGAGGAGAAACTGAAAGACTATGAACATGTTGTTATTATTATTATTTCAAATATTTTTATTGTGAAGCAAACACTATATCAAAAATACAACCATCTGTGGTTTATGCAGTGCTTCGTTGTTTGTGACACAAGTAACAAAAACAGTATTACAGGCAAGTAAATAAATGAAAAACAAGAGCTGGAAGAGGAAATAGAAAAATACAAAAACAAGTATATACATTATTAAGTGCAGAGCTACTCAGGTTTGTCCTGCATCCTGTTTCCAGACAGAAATAATCGGTTGCCACGTCCTTTTGAAGTCCTCCAATCTGCCACTAAGAGAATAACGGATCCTTTCAAGATGCAGGAATCAGTCAGTGCCGTTAACAGGCTGTAAAAAGTTGGTGCCTCCGTCTTTTTCCGTTGGAGGAGAACAAGTTTTTCCCCACAGAGGAGACCAAAGGACAGAAGGCGGCGTTGCATATTCTGCAGGTTCCTGGTGCTCCCTGATGTCCCCAGTATGACCCAGAGTGGATCTGGTCTTAATGAAGTCTTGAAGACCTTTGAGAAAAAAGAAAACACTGCTGTCCAGAAATCCTCCAGTTTGGGGCGTAGATGGTGTAAAACTGAAGCAGGTTTGCCTCCGCTTGGTTACATTTTTCACAGATGGACGATATTTCTGGAAAGATTCTATGTAATTTCACTCTTGAGTGATGCAGCCTGTGCAGAACTTTAAACTGGATCAAGCAGTGTCGAGTATTCAGGGAGACTACGAACATGTTACAGGAAACTATTAAAAAATGGACGCTTTGACCTGAAAACTCATTTTGTTACGTTTAATTCAGCTTCCAATCAGAGCTCGTTCCAGTTAACTAGTCCAGTTTGTAGATTATAAAGGAACTATTAGCTGAAATATAATAAACATAATTATGTTTTTATTACCTCAAACTGTTTCCATCATGTTACAGAACAGAACAAACTAACAGACTTCTTGAACAGCCTTTTGTGTTCTTCATGGCCGCTGTAAGAACGACTGCAGTTTGTACAATTAAGGTCAATTTTTTTTAAGGTAGTTTCAGTGATTCTGACAAACTCTGCATCCATTTTGTAATCCAGCCACAGATTTAGTCAAACGATGTTTTCTGTCAGTGTTATTTTATGTAGTGCCTTTAAGTTTAACACGGTGTCATATTACGTATATGTCTTTGTCTAAAGACAATTTGTAAAGAGGAAAATCATCATTTGTTTACAGAGAATGTAAACAATCATTTGTTTCACAAAGAAAGAAAGAGTGAAATATATTTTGTAACTAACATTGTTATTAATGCTCCTCTGTTGATCAGGAGTTCAGGTCAGACTGTTGTGTTTGTATGTTGATGGTAATGTTTATTTCTATGGTTTGTACTTCCAGCATTTATATCAAGTGTTAATAAAACTGTATCAGTAATAAACTGCGACCAAAACTCTGGATGATTCTTCTTGTTGTTCCACTTTCACTCTCAGTTGTCGTCATTGTGGGACAGCAGAGACAAACTAACAGAATAACTTGACTGACAGCTGCTGTCCCTCCTTCTTCACAGCTGTTAGAGGAAGAATCTGTCCTGCAGCGGTTTGACTCTGATACTGTTTGTGTCCACTTTGTAACAGCAGAGCATCAAGAAGGTTACCACCCTCTCTGCATCTGCTCAGTGAGCAGCTCGGTCTGATGGTCTCAGGGCCGCCCCCTGGACAAATTGGGGCCCTAAGCAGAATCTTATTTTGAGCCTAGTTACAGAATGACTGTATCACAAAATGCCATTTGGGTTTACAACCTTTATTAGAAGGAACAAATGACATGAACAGCCTCTTTCAACAATGGAACAAGCCTTTTACAGATGACATGGAGCTTCATGGTCCTGGTGACGTGCTGGACTTTGGCTCCGTGTGTCACCGTTAGTAACAAACTGCAGCATTGACTCTGTATGACATGAAATCCATCATACAAGCAGATTATTAAGATTTGTTTTGATCCTAATAGTAAATTACACAATAAAATTAATGTGAATACGACGACAACTAATAATAATATTCAGATGATTTGATGGTATTTCCATATTTAAATATTTTTATATACATATTTTACATTTTGTACTTAGGTTCTATATTCCTGCGCTGCTGTTTGCTGCTGCAACGCTTTAAATTTCTCCATTGTGGGTCAAACTTAGTTTATTTTACCTTGTCTGACCTCATATGACTGTTATGAATTTAATTCACCAAGAGATGGCGACATTTGACCTCCATAAAAATAACCCAAAACTTCTATTTGTAGATCAACAGGCGATAAGCCGGAACCAACACTCAGCGACACACAAGGTGCACAAGTTACACCTGTCAATAAATCATAAATGGACTCAAATTTACACTGAACTGGTCGACTGACGCTCAGAGCTGCTTTACAACAATCAGAGTCACTCATTCACACACTGATAACAGAAGCTGCCATGCAAGGTGACAACTGCTCATCAGGAGAAATTTGGGGTTCAGTTTCTTGCTTAAGGACACTTGGACATGCAGCTTGGAGGAGCCGGGATTCAAACCAGCGATAGAGAACCCGCTGAGGCTCCTGATCACAAACAGCAGTTCCTGCAGCTCCTGAGGACCTTTGAGGAGAGACTGAAAGACTACGAACATGTTTGATGATTCAGTTTTATCATCCTGTTTGTAATTATATATAAATGAATAAATGTCTTCATTTAAAAAAATATTATGCTTTGACCTGAAAACTCATTTTATTCTGTGTAACTCGGCTTCCAATCAGAGCTCGTTCCAGTTAACAGTTTGTAGATTATAAAGGAACTATTGGCTGAAACAGAATAAACATAATTATGTTTTCATGACCTAAAACTGTTTCCATCATGTTACAGAACAGAACAAGCTCACAGACTTCTTGAACAGCCTTTTGTGTTCTTCATGGCCGCTGTAGTCAACAACAGACACTCACAGATTAAAGATGCTCTGTGGACTTCAGACAGAACTGAAGGTTTTCACTTTATTCAGTCAACATCTCTCCACTCTCATCAGGACCGTCCACAACCTCCACCTGAACACACAGGACGGCTTTAAAGTCAGAGCTGAAAGCTGGAATACAGCAGATGTCTCCACCTGCTGGCAGCAACTCAGAGCTTCATTCTTTCTGTGTTCGAAAGTAAAACCACCCACTCATATCAAAAAGGTTCAAGCAGCTTTGAAACCAACAAACACTGACTGACAGGTTTCTTTATCAGGAGAACACAACAACACATTACTTCATATTAAATCAACCATTGTGGGTTATTATGTATCATGTTCACTGCACTTTGGATGACCAGAAGAAGCCGCTAATGACAAAAGATGATGCTGTTCACAGTCCAAACCACAGACACATATACAGACTCACTGAGCTGGTTGGCCTGTTGCTATGATACAGCTGTGCGTCCGCCATCTTGGATGTGGCAGCTGTGCCCCGTGAACTGATACAAGTCCATGTTGTGAACTTTATAAAGCTCTTTCTATATAAATATTGAATCTGTGTCACACGAATTCAGTCAGTCAGTCTGTTAACTGATTGATGAATTAATTAAATGATTGGTTAATTAATTAAGCATTTAAGGAGTTAATTCATTGATTATTTAGTTAATTAGTGTGAATGCTGAGTCAGCATTCACACTATTGTTCTTCTGGAATTTCTTTCTTTCTTTCTTCTTCCGTACGTTTTTTGGCCCCTTTCTCCTCCTACAAATCTTGACCGATTCAAACCATTCAAATATCAAAATGTTCAGCTTGTTTAGGACATGATGGCGTCTATTTTTCTTATTTCTACCTTTTATACTTTTGGAAATATTCA
>CAEMYA010000414.1:2045081-2061770 GCA_903131615.1 Diplodus sargus | reverse complement strand
TGTCACAAACCCCATTGGCTGAGGGGTTTGTGACACAAACGTGAGTGGAGTGAGTGTCTTTCTTATCCCGCACTCGGAAGCGTGGAACAAAGTGGGTCGCTGCTGCGATATAAAGTCACTGCCAGACTAACAGGATACAAACTCCATGCTGCTCTTCTCCAACTTTAATTTCACACCCAGAACATTTCACGTCAGCAGATAATTCAGCTGTCACGTCTCTCTCGGTGGACTTTATTGGATATTTCAGGACGTTTCTCTCGATATTTCTTCTTCATTTTGAATCCCAGCACTCCATCATCATCATCATCGTCTGTGAGCACATTTAGGTAAGGTGAGCTCTGCATGCAGGTGACTTTTAGGGATTATTCATGTGATTTGACTTTGTGTGTTTCTGTTGTTGTTTGTGATTTAAAGACAGAGAAGCGGTTTCAGGACGCAGCCGCTCCAGCGCTGCTTATCGCAGCTGAGACAGACTGACAAACTCTTCAGTAAGGAATTCATACATTCATACAAAAAAAGTAGTGTAGCACGTTACTACTGAAAATATGGTAATGAAACGCAGTTCCCTTTTCAGTTGGACACAATGTTAGTTTTCCCAGGACAGATGTGACAGCATCAGCTGCGCGCTCGCGCAATAGTCGCGGGCTCTAATTCCACAGTGAGTTTGTGCTGGATGGTCCAGTTAGAACCCGAAGCGGACACTGAAGCTTGGAGTAACTGAAGGAGTGATTTATTGATTACTAGAGGAAACAGATAGTGAGGGAGTTGCGAGCTCGGGGCGCGTGGTGGCTTGCTGAGAGGCTGGTGGAGAGGAGGCGTGGCGTGCGCCTCTCTCTCTCTCTCCCTCTCTCTCTCTCCCTCTCTCTCTCCCCCTCTCTCTCTCTCTCCCCCCCCTCTCTCTCTCTCTATCTCCATCTCCCTCTCTCTCTCTCTATCTCTCTCTCTCTATCTCTATCTCTCTCGCTCGCTCTCCCTCTCTCAATATCCAGTGTTGGGCAGTAGCGTCGCTACAAGTAGCAGCGTAACTAGTTTCACTATTTCTCAGTAGCCTGGTGGTAGCGTCGCTATTTTCTGAATGAAATCGCTTTCATTCTCAATCTCAAAACAGATTTACCTGTGTTTAAAACCAAACGCTGCTCTCAGTTCATAAACAAAGAGATCAGAATGATACACACTCTCAAGCAGTCAGTAAACAATACACCGAAAAATAGAAAACACGTTGTTCAAAACATATAGTTCTCAGGGAGAAATACATTTTTAATCTCAAAACAAATTTCATATTTTTCCGTCATTGTCTTTTGATGAATGAAAACCTGTTCTATCAAAGCTCAAAATTGATCAGAAACTACACTCTGCTTTGCTCTTTGCAGTTTTTTGTTCCTCCTCCTTGTACCTTGTATTTTTACAGCACTGCACTCTGCTTCTCACAGACTTGTTCTTTGTTCCTGTGATACTGTAATTCTTGTTCTTTGTTGACATGAACCTGCAACCAGTCAAAACCTATTGAGCAGTCAGTACTGTAAACAAATGGACAGCACAATGATCATTTGTTTGTTGTACAGTATACAGCCTACAATGCACTGTACTACAGTATATAATACTTTGGGCTGGTCTGGCCAGAGCACTTCGTCGACATCACAAGTAATATTTTCCCTCCTGAGGCAACCAGGGGAAGAAGCCTCTTGTGTGCCGTATCAGCCCTGACATGGTTCCTCACCTGTATCACCACAGGCTGAATCCATGGCTGCAGAAGATTTACCTGTTTGCTCTCTGAACTGGCTGATATTGGTTGTGTCACATGATTTGAAACAAGTGAAATCAATTTTGAGTGGTTGTGTTTAATCAATGACATGTGTTCTCTTTTTGTATTTGATTGTTGCCACTTGTGTTTACCAGTATGGCTGACATGTGCATTAGAGTGCAGAATGTGTTTAGAGTTCTGCTGAAAAGTCTAAGTGAGATCTGCAAATTGTGTTTTACCGTGTGAAATGGTTTAAGGTATCGACAACAGACTGCACAATTAGCTGAATGAGTTCAGGCAACTGCAGCTTTGTTCAGCCAGTGAGTTTTAGTGTTTTAGCAACTGAGAAAAACTGTAATGAATTCTGATGTGAGATGACGTCACTTCTTTACGTCAGAGTGAATATTTGTGGTAACATAAGTAATATTACAGATATTGATCCGGGTCCGGGTCGGTCCACTCAGCTGGTTCCTCAGCTTTGAACTAAACCTCACTGACGTCATTATGTTCTGACTCCTCGGTTCTGTGCGGGTTTGTCCAAAGCGACTTACAGTAATTAACACATTCACACTCTGATGGTGGCTGCTGTGCTGAGCAGCTCATCAGCAGCAGTTTGTATGTTGAGGCCTTTTAGTAAGTACGTCACATTTAGAAAATAAAACACAAAGATACTGACAACTTATAATATATCCTGTTTTCTTTTTTCTTATGAACAAATAAAGTAGATCAGTGGAATAGTGTTAACTCGCTCTGCTTCCTCACTGATTTGTTTGTTTTGTCCTGTTTTGTCATTTTTCTCTCAGACTGTGAAAGCGAACATGTTGCAAAGCTTCAACCAGTCACAGAGTTTGATGAAGGACCAAAACAGTGGAACCTGCTGCAGCACTCCACACAGCATGTTTCAGCAGGAGAACATGGATTCACCTCCAGAGGAGGATCTCACCTGTCCTATCTGCAGGGACATCTTTAAAGAGCCTTTCGTCCTGTCATGCAGCCACAGCTTCTGTAAAGACTGTCTGCAGAAGTGCTGGACAGACTCACAGACACAGGAGTGTCCACTTTGTAAGAGACGGTCATCAAGAATGATTCCACCTGATCTTACAGAGCTGCTGTTGAAGGAGTGGACAGAGGAGAACTTCAGCAGCTCCACTGAGTCTCTGCAGTCTCACAGTGAGCAGCTCAAACTCTGTCTGGACCATCAGCAGCTGGTGTAGATGCTTCTTGAATTTTACTAAATGGACTCATATTTACATTGAACTTTCCCGTCTTCTGACGCTCAAAGCTGCTGTACAACACTTCCGTCCGTTTCACCCATTCACACACTGATGGCAGAAGCTGCCATGCAAGGTGACAACTGCTCATCAGGTGGAAACTTTGACATGCAGCTTTGACGAGCCGGGAATCAAACCAGCAACCTTCTGATTACTAGACAACCTGCTCTACCTCCTGATCACAAACAGGAGCTCCTGCAGCTCCTGAGGACCTTTGAGGAGAGACTGAAAGACTATGAAGATGTTAAAGTAAACTATGTCGACAAAACGTTCATTACTTTGTGTCGATGATTCAGTTTTATCATCCTGTTGGACACACAAAAATGGACACTTTGACCTGAAAACTAATTTTATTCTGTTTAATTCAGCTTCCAGTCAGAGCTCGTTTCAGTTGACAGTTTGTAGATATTAAGAAGAACTATTGGCTGAAATATATTATAATTATGTTTTCATTACCTCAAACTGTTTCCATCATGTTACAGAACAAGTGAACAGACTTCTTTTGTGTTCTTCAGTACAATTAAGATCAACTTCCCTGCTTCGTTTATTTTTTTAAGGTAGTTTGAGTGATTCTGACAAACTCTGCATCTCTTTTGTAATCCAGCCACAGATTCAGACGATGTTTTCTGTCAGTGTTATTTTGTGTAGTGCCCTTTAAGTTTAACACGGTGACATATTACATACATTTATTTTGCTACAGACCATTAAAAGACGAAGGAGGCCTTCTTTTTAATTTGAATTGACGACTGTCTGGTGTTGAATTGTTGTGTCCACTTTTTATAAGGACGCACTTGGAAGCAATGCATAAAAATAAAGAAGTTGCCTACAAGCTAAAAGAAATGTATTTGAGGAGAATTAAGTGCACTAAGTATAAGAGGTCTACATGGCGCGTTGATGATTTGGTAGATAAAGCGGCTTCTACTTGTTTAACTCGGCTTCCAATCAGAGCTCATTTCAGTTAAGTCCAGTTTGTAGATTATAAAGTAACTATTGGCTGAAATAGAATAAACATAATCATGTTTTCATGACCTCAAACTGTTGTTTTCATCATGTTACAGGAAAAGCTAACAAACGGGTCTTCTTCATGGCCGCTGTAGGGAAGACTGCAGTTTGTACAATTAAACTTCCCACATTTTCACAGGATCAGTGATGTTCAACTCTGAAAGTCTTGACAAGCAAGTTTGTTCAATCACCAGTTTATTAAATATTTACATGACAAAGCGCAGACGCAGATTCTACAAGTGAATCACAGCTGATGGAATCACACAGGCAGCGTTATGAGGTGTGTGTGTGTGTGTCACATCTGTGGTACTTAAAACAAAACAAATCACACAGAAATGTTTTCAGATAATTTATTTTGTACAGTAAAACAGGTTCAGAGGCTGCGTTTCTAACTGACTGAGTGGCTTTGTGGAGGACAGATTCACACACTGGATGTTACCGACCTTTTCTCAGCGCTCTCATGGTTAATTGAGTATATTACAAAGAAGGACGATCAATCAACTCCTCAGTCGATCTCGATGAAGTGTCTGATACGTGATGCAATGAAGACGTGAACTGCTCAACGGCGATGACTCGGTGCAGATAAAATAAACTTTTTCGGGGGGTGCGTTCAAGAACGCCACAACTCTCTGACACAAACTTCCACCACAAGATTCCAGATGTGGGAAAATCTGTCACACTATTAGTTTCTACCACATCGCCAACTAAAAAAAAAAGGCATTTATCTCCAGGAATAAACATAGTATATACTCTTATTTATCTACCTCCTCTTAGAAAGGCATGTGTGTTTGTCAGTTGTTCTGTGTCCGTATGATCATGGCCGTGTTGAGCGTTGTGGGGTCACTGAACGCAGCCCTCTCTCGTAAGGTTTTAAGCCCAGGACGGGGGGAGTTTGTATCCGATTACTTGGGAGGCCTGTAGGCGATCTTCCTACTCTTCAGCACGGACCACCTGTGTCTCTTCATGTAGTAGATCAGGGGGACGAGGATGGCCGAGCCCATCAGCAACTGGAAACAGAACAGAAAGATTAATCCCACATCGAGCTCCACCGTGTCACCGCACGTTTCATCCTAAAACGTCCTTCAACTACAGAATATATCAAATAAGGGGATTAATGGAAACATCCAGTGGCCTAGAAGTTAAGACGCATACCATGAAACCAATCCCTGGTTTGAGGTATGACACTTGTTAAGAGAGGAATGACATTCAACAAGCTTTCTACCAACAGCTTTTCCCCATTGTTCCGATCCAGGAATAAGAAATTATTGTTGTGCAATTTCGGGACATAACATAACTGCTGGGGCTGCAGCAACAGTTGAAAATTAGCCTGCTAACACTGGCACATTTACAGAAATGTCGATTTATGTGCAATGTCATTTAAATAAATGGGAAAAAAACCCAACAACCAAACTATGGAGACACCTTGTGGACATCTTAGGGAACTGCGACTATCACCTTCAGGTTGTTAGTGTTTTCTCTTGTAACTTTCTGATGCAGGTTGGGATTTATGTAAAGTACATTAAAACAAAAAAGATCAGTTGTCTGGTTCTTCTCAGGTATTGAAAGCTGGCAGGAAATGTCTGGTGTGTGTGTGTGTGTGTGTGTGTCGTACCTTCAGTCCCATGCGTTTGCGTTGGTCGTGCTCCGGCTCAGCAGCCCACCGCAAGAAAGTACACACGTCTTTAGCCACCTGGCTCATGGTGGCAGGGGTTCCTATGGCAACAGACCACAGCGACCATCAGCACAAGGATTCTTTACAATGTTTTGTTGTTAAATCTTCTGTCACAGCATTTAGATAATGACTGATCATTATTGTGTAATTAGGACTGATTGGTCTGTTTTTGGCTGTTTTTTGTCGACAGTTTATAGCTGAAGTATTGCAGCAAAGTGTTCATCTATACTGACATTTCAAGTAAAAAAATCAAACACTGTTACACATGACAGAAAGATCTTCCTAAATTGACTATGACATGGCCACTTCTTACGATATAACACTTTTAAATTCACATGTCCGTTTTGACTGTTTCATGATAGTCTTGGAACTAAAAACGTAAAACTTTCGAAACACATGAAGTGCTCCCTGCACAATTTCTGTGTGAGCATTTTCTCCCTTTTTGCTCGGCTCAGTGTTGTAAGTCACAGCAGTCAGTCCGACAGCCTGACAGCAGATGATGCGCACATCAAACTGCTCCTTTACTCACCGTCGTCATACTCCAGAATCTCGTTGTAGATGGGCGGGGCCATGCCGATGGCCTGGCCGGGGAAGTATGGGTTGTAGTAGAGTCCCTCTCTCACCGTCACTCCTGCTGGAGGTTCACAGTATCCTGTCAGCAGGCTGAACACGTAGTCCTCTCCTCCATGTCTGAAGGGAGAAAACACAACAAGTCAACACCAGACACACAGATTTAAGATGGTTTTGTGGCCTTCAGAAATAACTGTAGGATGTCAGTTTATTCAGTTTTTTACCTGGCATTAACGATGTAGCTGAGATCTGGAGGCAGGGCTCCGTTGTTGGCGACCCTGGCGGCCTCAGGGTTGGGGTAGGGCTTTGGGAAGTAGTCTGACAGCTTCCCTGCACGGGTGAACATCTCTCCACTCTCATCAGGACCGTCCACAACCTCCACCTGAACACAACACACAGGACGACTTTAAAGTAGGAACTAGAAGTCATAGTAAAGCAGATGTCTCCACCTGCTGGCAAGAACTTAGAGTTTCATTCTACTAATAAAACCAAAAACATGGACACCATTATTACACATGTGGATACAACCTGGTCCATTTCAAACTGCTCCACCATGAACTCAACTCTTATTTATTTTATCTATTTAGATCCCCGTTCCTCAGCTCAAAGACTCAGACTCACCTCCTCAGCGATCGCCTTGACCTCGGCCTCTGTGTGTGACACTCCCACCAGATTTCTGAAGGCCAGGTACTCCATACTGTGGCAGGCTGAACACACCTGCTTATACACCTGGTAACCACGACGAATACTGCAAAGGAAGAAAGTAAAAAAAAAACTGTGATTATCCTCTCATCACCCCCTAAAAACACAATCATACAGACTCACAAACACAAAGATACTGACACCGATGTCCAGTTATCTTAACATTCAGAGTTTCAAACTAAAACACAGTTTGTATAAAACACGTTGCATGCATTTTATTTCTCATAAAATATTAGCAAAGCTGAGGTTTTCCACATTTTATATTTACTTGCCAGCCGTGCTCTTTTACCTGCATTTGCTGCTGTATTGTAGTGTACGTTATTGTGTTAATGTGTCATGTAGATCAGTGGCATAATATTCAACCATCAGCATCTATTGTGTCAACTGATGGATGCATCTTTGTGCTCACTCAAGCCCAAAAGTTGCAGATAAATCAATGAGTATAAACTTGTGAAAACTGTGTGTGTGTGTGTGTGTGTGTGCAGCCATCACACCTAGCATGGTCCAGAGAAGACAGAGGTCCAGCGTGGCTCCAGGGGTAGTTAGGAGGATGGAGCTCCAGGTCGGAGGCTTTAACCGACTGGTGCAGCATCAGAGCGAGCCCCGCCCCGCCAGCTGTGACCACGCCCAGTGTCGTCAGGGCAACCTTCTTGCTGCGCGGCAGGGCGGTGAAGGACATGTTGGCCTGCGGAGGAACAAGAGCACAAAAACACACCTGTTAAATCATCCCAGAGCAACATGTAGATTATTCAAATATCAGCTGACTTAATAGTCTGTTATGAGAATGAGATAAAAACACTAGATGATGAATCCTTTTTACTGAAGATTGCAAGAATTCCCCTTTTTTCTAATGACCCAAATCTAAAAAGCTAAAATCACCACATTTGATTCCTGGATACTGACAAACACATTTACCATCATCTGAAGTAACAGAGATGAAAAGTAATTATCGAGAGATCTGCAGCGCTAATTTTATAGTCTTGCAATCTTGGACATAACATATAATCTCTCTCCAACATAATCATCAGAATCTCATTAAAATTCAAAGATATTCTTAAAAAACACGCTTCATCTTTGAGTCAAGGGTAAAGAGATTCTTAACAAGTTAGGTTAAGTTAGTTTCATCAGTGAATTAATGTCTTGATTAATCGATAAATTTGCTGATCAATGATTTTAAAATTGAAAATCACAATTTCTGGAAGCCAATTGTGACATCATGAAACTGCTTGTTGCGTCCAAACGACAATCTAAACTCTGATTACAACCAGAGTAGACAAACTGCTGCAGCCTTGCAAAGTTAAGAGCAAATCATGATTCTCGGGTGTCTAACAACACCCGACAGCTGCACCTGCCACTCTACAAGTTTACTTAAGGACACAGCTTTACTGTGTGAGCGCTGTTGATCAAAATGCCCTTGCTTTGAGTGCGGTCATCCTTATGAAACTGCCCTTCGCTGCTGCTTCTGTAACCAGGCAGCAGGCGTCACATGACAGCATCCCCGCATCACTGTAGACGCACACACACACACACCGAGCTACACTCAGGAGGGAGAATACTGACTGCTTGTGAATTAAAAGGTGTGAATCTGCTAGCAGGACAAGTGACATACTGTTAGACGCCCAATTCAAGTTGCCAATGTAGTTAAGACATATCATCTAATGTAATCACAACGCATATACTGATGAAAACCTAGCTTTTCAAGATATATTTGAATTCAGACACCAGAAACACAACTGTTAAAATAAAACATTTCCCTAACATTCAGCTAATAAAGTGTGAACTCCCATTTGTTAGTGTATGTTGTCAGTGACCTAGATTGATTAATAAAGTAATGAGCATTGCCAATCAGTGATATAACACAGTATTAGGCACTTTTTAAAGCTTTTTAAATAATGAAAACAACCTGAACGACTCTTGATAAGCAGCCATCTACAAATATCGACCAGATGTTCTATTTGTGTCTCAATCAGGTCACAACTGATGGGACAATACAAAAGGAGATTCAGCTTCATATTTTCTCAAACTGGTCCCAGAACTCACCCACGGATCATAAACAGCCAGCAGATGAAGGTTACAGCAATAACCGGCTAAAGACGGATTTCTTCACCGGAAGTCCTTGCAGTCCTTGAAATGCTAACTCGTTAGCCGTAGCTCTTTAGCCGGTTCAGTATCGGACAGAATGAGAAGGTAACGGGACTCAAGTCACCTCTGAAACGACTAAGAACATTACACTAACACACCCGAGTGGGTAGATCCGTATCTCCGTGACGTTAACTAAGATACTTGAGTCATTTTAGTCAACATTTCCATATGCCGGGTGGTTTACATGGCATCATGAGTTAGCTAACCAACTAGCTTGCTACATGTAGCGGTGGCTGAAGCGACTCTTAGGGAACTATGACGTGTGTTATGCAGGTTGTATAAGCCGTGTGGATCTCTATATTTTAAGAATGATTAAATATCAGAGGAGATAATGCCACAGTGGTTTGCCACATCCTAAAAATCCGTTGGAACAAGAGTGACCTTGTCTCACTCCGCTGACAGCCACCAGGCTAACATTAGCTCGGTGCTAGGACACCTCACAGCAGCGCTTTCCTGTTGTTATTACCACACTATGTGCTCGGTGATAAAACACAAACTCATATATCGACCTACCTTGGGGGTTTTGATTGTTTTCGGCGTGCTGAGGAGCGCCCTACCGCTCCCCGATAGCACCACGACACGTAACGCCGCCATCTTCTCCGCAATTGTCTGATCTGAAAGGAGCTGCTCGGACCAGCGGCGAGGCACACAGACGCACAACCTTTCCGGTCGGAACCTTCAAAATAAAAACAGCCCCTGTGAGGTGTGCGGCGTCTATATGAGGACAGGCACACGTCAGTGTTTACATCACACTCCCTCTGTGCTACTGTCACAATAAAACCACTGACACACATAATATATATCACATCGAGTATGTATGGAGAAAAATATGATACCAATGCAAATAATAAACATGTGCAAATCTCTTTCCAATGCTTTATATTCATCTAATCAGAGCGCATGAGTATCTCAAAGGACAGAAAGGCGATAAGTGCTCACTAGACTAGAATTGTAAATTAATTGTGATAATTAAGGTTTAATGTTGACGCATGTATTTGTTCTTTTAATTTAATGTGCAGGTTGTATTCTGATAAGTACATTTGTACCTTAAATCGCAGACAGTTCTGAAAGAAAAGCAAACTCATAGCTTATGGAAAACTTGGAAGGGCAAAACATATATGTTTTGGCTTATTTTGTCTTTTTTATTCCCTACTGTACTTTTAATTGTCCCACAATGTCAAGTCCTCTGCTCTTATTTTGAAGGCAGCCCTCACCCACCGACCGGAACTACCCAGTCGAGGCTGATTGTAAGCTAGCTTGACGCAAACTTACACAACCTCGATTTACACAACATATTTTTCGCATTGTTTCGCAACATATTATAAAATCAAAGTTAAAATTAATTATTTAATTAAAGTTATAGTGTCTGATAGCTGTTTCCTCATCGGGTTGCTCTTAATAACTCCGACGTGAAGGTGATTCTGTGACCGTTGGCTAACGTCTCCATCCAGCGGCGGATCCGAGACTCGTCCCGACGTTTGACCCGAGCTGCTGTCGGACTGAAGCTCAGCAGCGACGTTATCTCAGCTGTGACTGAAACATTTGACCGATTGAAGACACCTGCTGCTGTTTTTAAGGCTCTTTATTCAGACGTGAGGGACGAGAGGGCCTGAGAACAGGAGCGGCTGTTTTGGTACTTTCAGCCGTTGACCCTAAGCAGCCTTTGAAGGAGAAAACTTTATTGAACCAGTGAACAGTTGACAACAGGTTCACAGCTGACTCAAGGTGCTCTCTGTTTTCTTTATTCATCTCTTGTTAAACAGGTAAACATATCAGGACAGTTACTGTATATAGTATATAGAATGTTTTTTTTTTATTCTGATAGGTTTTATTGTATTATTTTATTCATTTGTTTTATTATTAGCCACTATTTCCCCTCTGTACTGCTGTGTTACCTGTGATTTCTCCCAAGGCGGATCAATAAAGGAACAAATATCTTATCTTATGATAGTTGAGTCTACTTGATTGGATAAACAACATCTCCTTCAAATGCTTTATATGTAAATTGTTATATGTACGTCTTGTGTTATCTGCCACACAGTCTAAAGCCTGAACTGTAATATTATCCTGCTGTCTGTGGTCAAATCCATTTGTTACGGACCCTCTAATAGAAAGACTCACAGAGAGAGTGTAACATATTTAAAAGGACGCTCAGACATCAAATGAATGGTTAAACCACATTTTTATTTTGAAATTAAAGGAGCAACAAATAACCTACTAAAAAAAAGGTTGGAAATACCAGTTGAAATAAACAAAATAAGGAGAAATCACAGAGCCAGGCGGCGATGCAGTGGGCCGTCACACCCAGCTGTCCCCTCTGAACTGTCAGAAAGGAAATAATTAATCTCATAACAAAACAAAACCCCCGCACTAAAAACATGTGGAGGAAAAAGGCAACAAGGAGACAAAAGGGGAAAATATCCTCCTTTCAATGTGAGCTAGGCAGTGAGACTTCCACTCACTCCTCCTTAAATGCTGTCGTCAAGTAATTGCAACACACCTGGACAGGTGTGTCTTCCTGAAAGACAAAAACACAGACAAGGGAAGAGAGAGAGAGAGAGAGAGGAACCAGTACAGGTCGACATGTAACACAAGTTAATTGTAGTACTCTTCCTGTTTTTTGGATAAAAGTCTCTATTTGTGTTTCCCTGCACAGAGATTTTATACTAATCAGAGTGTGACTTTGGCAGACGCTCATCTTTATTTGTGTCATTGAAGAGTTTCAGATAAACTTCTGTGTATATTTGGATTTTGTCCCGCTCTGCTTGGAGCCGTGAACTTTTCCTTTAATGTGTCACAAACCAAAAGAGGACGAAACAGATCAGAACCAAAGTTTAATAGTAAATGGACTTACTTTTCTACAGCACGCTCAGAGTGCTTTACAACACTTCTCACATTCACCTGTTCACACACACATTCGTTCTCTGACAACAGAGACTGCTGTCCAGGTGCCGACTGCTCATCAGGAGCATTTTGGGGTTCAGTGTGTTGCTCAAGGACACTTCAACCTTATGATTCCTGAACAACCTGCTCTACCTCGTGACACACAGCTGACCTTTGAAGCAGTTAAAGTACTTCTACTCCTCTTAATAATGATAATAATAACGTCATACAACATGTTCTATACTTTACAGTGAGGCCTCAGAAACAAAACACAATCGTAAAAGAAAAACATGAATATAAGTTCATACAAACAGATTAAAAGTTCCAATAAAAAAGGCAGATAATTACATAAACACAGCTCATAGTAGTTATACACGATTCATCCAGAAGATGGAGCCACAGCACCAAAAGAACAAAACAGGAAAATAAAACAAAAGATAAAAGGAGGGTCAATCTTTTCTATCCAGTTTGTGCCCGATGACACTCATCAAGTGTTTTTTTAGATTTATTGAAGGAATGATCTCAGTGATCTCATCAGCCTGCGTCCAAATATTAAAACAACTTCACACATGTACCAGTTCTTTGTATCATCGTCTGTGCAGAGCAGATCCTCTGGACAATAAAATATTTCAGGTTTAGCAAAAGATGACGTTTGTGTTTGTGATGTAGGTTAAACACATTATATCTGTTGCACGAAGGACGTAAGTTAAACCGACCTTGACTTGTGATGTCACACAGGACAGAAACATGGAGGGGAAGTCCTGTATTTGATTCATCCATCAGCCACGACGTCCGCCATGTTTGTTCTGTCTCGCTCTTTACATTCAGTCACCTGACACACAGAATCTGACCTTGTTATTTCTACTGAGGGCAATCAGAAAGTCTGAAGTTGTGTTATTTGTTGAGCGTCGACGCAACGGCACGAAAACACGTCATGAAGTATCTCAAAACAAACCAAACTTTGAAGAAGAATGTGGAGCTGAGTTAACATCCGTCAGAGAGCGGAGATGGAAAGAAAGAGGAAAAACACAATCTGAATAATGAAAGAACAAACATCCAGCCTGAAATATTGAGACACGTTAAAACAGCCGGCTTGTTTTTGAATGACCTTAAGTAGGCTGTGAGAGAAACTGCAGATGGATGTTTGCTGTTCGACAGCAGGTAGGTTATAAAGAATTCATCAGCCGCTGCAGCGACTGTCATCGCCTGTCATGTTTGCTTGACGGGAGGCTTTTCTCTGTGCAGTCAGGTACGTGCTGCGCATACCGGCGTACAGTTCTTTAAACTTAAAGCTCATCAGAGTCTGAAGGCTGACGGGTCAGGAGACACCAACAGTCCTGCAGGGAGACTCGCAGTCCTCGTCGTCAGATGTTGGAAAATCAAACGGCACTTTGGTTTTGGAGAAGATCCTGAAGAAACCTTTGTCACCTGTGTGAGCGAATTGTTCTCGTTTAATGAAGAGAAATCATGATGCTCAGATTCAGTTTGACCTCCAGGAAGAATAATGAACTGAGGAGATGTTTCTGTGTTTGCTAGAGGAGGAGGAGGAGAGTGAGGCGTAAGAAAAGACTTGTCAGTGAACCTTATAAGGAGAGATGGAACAAGGTGATTTACAGAAGTGAGAACAGAGAGGAAGAGCACCAATGAATGCAAAGTTATAAGATGAGACCTTCTCTGTCGGCAGGTTGCAGCACGTCTTGTCATGGTGAGTTGTTGTGCTGTTGTTCGGCTGTGGGAACACACGAGGCTTCATCTTCTGGCTGGTCTGCGTGGAACTGAAACTGGCTTTTAATCTGATAAACATACGACCACCGAGCAAAGCTGATGACTGGAAGGTAGAAAGAGGAAGTTGGAGACACCACAGGGGATGTTACTGCCCGGTTAGAATCTCTCTCAGTCTTGAGTTTGTCTGATCAAACTGTGCGGCACACAGACTCTTTTTTTACCCGAATGTTCTCATGCAACATCGGCAGGTAAATATGGACACAATTCCCCTTAAGTGCCAAAAGAAGGACTGATGATAGTTTGTATAATATCTTTCTTGCGTCAGATAATCTGTTGCGAACAGTTTTCATAATTGGGAACAAACGGGGGAAAAGGTAAGAAAGACAAATGATTGAGGATCAGGAAACTGTGAAAACCATCCGAGTGTTGAAGCTGCGTTTAATGTGACTGTATGAGGAGAGCTGCTACACATAAAAAACATAGATCTGCATTCATTTTCCCCATTTTAGATTGTTGTTACAGCCTAAAAACTGTTTTATAAATGAAGAATTAATCTGTTTTAGTAAAATAAACGATGCTCTCTATCACCCGACCCTTCGTACAATCAGGTTCTCATGCTCAAGTGTGCAAAGACAGACATTAAATCTGGTTTCTCATCAACATTCAGTTGGATTCCTACGATTACTGTTTCCTCTGTGTTGTGCAGATGAGGCAGTTTTTGTTTGTTAAAAAACCACGAGCGCCAAAATCAACATCGTCAGCCGTCGTCCAGAGAGAGAGAGAGAGAGAGTCGAGCCTTTCAATCAGCGCCACAGTGATTGTTGTGGTGCAGATCTGCAAAGAACCCTGGGTAATAACAAGGCGCTGAGATTAGCATTTGCACACCGACGGCTAAAATAATTCAAATACTTGCACATTTTATGGTTTAACGTGTCTTTTGCGTCGCCGTTAAAGTCTCCCTCCCTCTTTCTGTGCAGCCTGCAGGACTGTAACTGAATCCACGTGTTAGAATTGAGTCATAAAGAGAGAAAAGCGTTGGAATTGGAAAGATAAAGACGTGACAGATCGACATTCACGCTCTGGTGCTCGGAGGTGACAGCTGAAGTAATTGTCTCAGATGTTTTAATGTGCCGCCGCGGACACACGCTGTGTAATTGCAGACATGTTCGCTGTCATGAAGATTACGGAGCTGCACGTCAGTCTTCTGTGTGAGAGTGTGTGTCGGTGAGAGTTGTGTGTTTTTAGAAGAGTGCGTTGGTTGTGTGTGCGTGTCGTGTCAGATGTTTAAATCACGGCGAGGAGCTCTTTGACAGGCGAGCCATGCTGATGTGTGTGCAGGTAAGAGGCGGTGAGAGCGAACACACCTGGACGGATCAGGTGGATGATTTCTCTTCATGATTAGCAGCAATTCCTCAGTTTGGCCACCGGGGGGTTTAAAACACGATGGAGACAACAGAGGACCACAACCGGCGACTCTCGCCCGGTTAGCAGCTCAAAACACACATGTTGTCTTAATTTAAAAGTAAATATCAATCTTTTATTTGGTGACACGATCATAGAAGTTGAAGTTTATAATTTTAAAGCCCCAAAGTGAATAAAATATGTACGTTTCTGTGCCTAAATGTTGTGAGTGGACTGGAATGTCTCCGGTTGTACGAGCACAAAAGAAAACTTCAAAATGACTTCCTTAAATATAAGTAATGCACATTATCATATGAGGATCAGATGCTCTCCTCTCAGGTCGGGTGAGTCGGCGCACATCAAAGCTGGACGTCATCAGGCAGCATTACGCTGTGATTGTGCCGCTGCGCTGCTTCTTATGTGTCATTTTCTTTTCCTTTCTCCGTACGCTCGCTCTCAGGCTCTTTTCAGGTTCTCTGCTCGCTCCGATTTTATGTTTGTTCGCTGCAGAATAATCACTGATTCACACTGCTGAGTGTGTTTATAAAGTTTTCTCTACAGACTCTTCAGACGGCGTCCTGAGCGAGCGGCTCCTCTGGTGTTTTTCTGCTGCATGGAGGCGGATAATATCGTTTTTTTTACTTCTGTTTGTGTAAATGAACGTGCTGGACTTTACAACACATTGCTTGCACATTATCTACACACAGACAATCCTCGATCCAGCGCCCTCGGATGACTGTCTGAGTGTCGCAGCGAGCCACATCGCTACATTTATTAATGAGCGCTGATGAGTGTTCAGCATCCTTGAGACTCACGAGCAGGTCATTGTGTGTTCGTGACCTCGACGGGTTCTTAACTCAGACGAGTGGAGTGAGCGTCAGTCGTCTCCTCTGCTCATCACTGAATAATTAAACCTTCCAAGATGAACATCGCTGGTGGAGGACGCAGTTTGAGACAAGATTTTGCTTTTCAGCTTTTAAGATGGATTCACTTCTGTTTGTCAGAGGATGTTTTATCCAGACGGGGGAACGAGGCGTTCATGTGAGACTCAGACAGGTGAAGGTGTGATGGACCAGAGGTTTGGGTGTCAGTCCATGACGGCGTTTTTCATTTTCAAACTCGTCTTTAGCTTCAGCCGATGCCACATACGTCTACTTTTTCCACATCCTCTCCAGATTGGCGCATCCTGGCCACCGTACTTGACAGTTTTTTCAAATCAGTTTGCAATAATCTTTTCAAACAGCCGTGTGAAGTGAAAACGAAGCCAAAACAGAAGTCCGTTGTGGGTTTTCTCTCCAGTCAGATGACACATTTGCTCCGGCTCCCCTCAGGTTCTGCTGTCCCCCACTCAGTCAGAACACAGAACCAGGACCAGGATCCTAAACGCAGCGGTTAGCGGTCAGACTGAAGCTGAGCGCAGACTGAATGAAAGGTTCACTGCTTCCACTTCACCGCTGTGTCCTTCTGCTTGTTCCCATTACAGGGAGTGTTACCGCTGTCAGGGTGTGTTTACCTCACCGGACACACACACACACACACACACACACACACACACACACACACACACACAGTACCCTTAA
>CAEMYA010000414.1:2029191-2045046 GCA_903131615.1 Diplodus sargus | reverse complement strand
CAGTGCAGAGGGACACATGTGGTCGAGCGTTTGACCTCGGCTCCATCCAGACGACCTCACGCTGCTTCATCTCGTCCTTCAGGGCAGTCGACCCAAATCTGAGCGCTGCAGCAGACTTAGAACTGCAAATCTGTCTTGTTATTAATTTAATGTCACCAATGCTTAAAACTAATGAGCACTAACATCAAAGATAAGCAACATATGTGCAATCTCTCCCCCAAAAAACCCTCCGAGTCTCTGCTGACACTGATCGACAGAGCGACTGCAGCTCGGTCAGTCTGTTGTGTCTGTACTCACTGGAGCCCTCTGACCTCTCAGACGGGCCTCGGGTCTTCAGAACAGGGACTGCCGACTGTTCTCAGGTCAGACTGAAGATGATTGTGTTTTCACTGTCGCTGCCCTGCAGCCCTGAAACAGCAGACTAGCTGTCCACTCGTGTCCTTTGGGGCTTTTCTTCATTCTGTTGCATCGTATTTTTTGTTGTTTTGTTATTTGGACTCTTGTGTTCTGTTAAATTCTTTCTCTCGTGTTTTTTTGATCTGAAAACTAAGAGTTTTGTTTTTTATGACCGTGGAATTAGTTTTTTTATATTTACAGAGGGAGAAGTTTCTACAGAAGCCTAGAACGGACAAACCAAACACTTTTCCTTTGGGAGTTTTTCTTGATTTTGATATATTTTGAGATTTGAACTTTTTCTACTTGTTCTTAGAAATCTCTGTTTTTGTTTTCTTCTTTCTCTCTTGTGTTTGTGACCCTGAGATGAGCCTTTTTTATACCTACAGAGGGAGCTGAGCTTCTTTTCACGCCGTCCTCCACTGTCAAGTATTATCTAACCTGGAAAGTGATTTATAAATTTGAATTCAGCTTGTTTCCGAATAGTTACACAATCAAAGTACACAGTTTCATTTAGATTTTGTGACCACTGTTGACTAAATAGTTCTAGTCAGTTAATCTCCTCTTCTCTCTGTGCTGAAGGTCCACTTTGTGGGATTCAGGGACAAAAATGTAATATAATAAAAATAATAATAATTATTGTGTCCTTCCATTTGTTACGTTTGCACAAAAAAGGACCTGAAAGCAAAAACAACAGGCAGCTTATCTAAATTAAAATAAAGCTGCTCCCAAAATCCAAAAATGCAACAAAGGCAAGCAAAGGAAAGTAAAAAGAAAAACCTAAAGAGAAATAAAAAAAACAAATCTCTGTTGAAGCTCGAGGGAAAAACACAAGGAAGAAGAAATCTGATCGGCGACAGGTGAAAGTAAAAACACAAAGACAGGAAGTACAAAGTAAAACGTGACACATGAGGATAAATCTACCAAAATAAAACAGGAAATAACCATCAACCCACACACTGCCACCAGAGGAGAGGGTGTGACGAGGGGTGTTCAGTTGGTTCCAGACACACTGGACTTTAAATCCTGTGACTTCACTGTTTCCTCGTCTTCACTCGTTCATGTTTCATTTCGTCGTTTCACCTTCGATCTGTTGTTGCTTCTCCGTGTGTCCGACACGCGACTGTCGGCTGATGAAGTTTAATCCCACGTTTAAATAAAATTATCGGCATGTTTTGCTGACTGTTTCAGTTTTCAGATGTGTTTTTCTGTCAGAGACCGACGGTTCATGAAATGCTGTTTGGCAGCTCCGTTGTGTTTTGTATATGTGGAGATTACACACCGAGCGCCCACACAGACGCCGCGGAGCCTCTCTGGGTGTTTTTACTCTCCTGAAGGCTGTCATTTAAAAAAATTAAATAAAATTAATACTTTTATTGTTGTCAAAAAATACTGTGAAAAGACTGAAACCAACAATGTCTGACTGAATCCATTTGATACTTTGCTACTTGTCTGTCTGCAGCACTGAGCCCGTTGTTTCCTGCTGAACAGAGAAAACCTGAGTTTCAAGGTGATTCAAATAGATTTATAACGAGAGTAAATAATGCATTTGTTGAGCACTTTCTGCATCCATGTGTCAGCTCCGAATGTTGCTCACGGTATCCTGATGTTTTAAAGCTCCTGCAGTTTAAGAGAGTGATGCTTTTGGTGTAGAAAACTTTATTTTTACAACTTCTAGGAAAGAGTCAGGAAGCTCCTCATCTCTTAGTCAGCGGGTTTTCTAAATTGGTTATCGTTTAAAATAAAGTCTTTTCATGTTTTGTTCAACGCAACCGGGAAACAACAGACGAGTTCAAACTGAACGTTTCTGTACATTGAAGCTTGACATTCGTTTACATTGATGTTCCTACTTCTCTTTTGTCACAACACTGTAGAAGAACCATTTTATTAGAGTTAGGAACACATCATGGTTTGGCTTTAAATACCTGTTTTGGTCGCCATGATCCACAGATGGAGTTTCTGTGATTTTGCAGCCACAAAAAAAGGCTGTAAACATCCGCAGGTTTCCTCCTCTGATGTGACAAAAGCAGAAAGAAAATGTCCTCAGGGTGTCCTAAACAAATCTCCAGTGGTTTGACTCGAGCAGCGGTCGGCCGACTGTGATGTTGAAGTCACGCGACCTCGATGCAGTTTGTTTTGAGTGTGATGATGGAGGTTAAAGCGCAGCACTTCATGTGATACTGCAGCCATTCTGTGTTCCTCAAGGTCTCATGTAACACAGATTAAACTTCAGGGCAAGATAATACACTTTTGGACCAGAAACGGTTTACGGTGCCCGCGGGGCAGAACCAGCACTGTGATTGGTGTGAGCCGTCCCATTCACGACACAGCAGGAGAGGAAGCACGCCGCTGCTGATGTCGATGGCGTTTACAGCAGCAGGTTAAATCTCCCGAGAAGCAGACGGACTGAACCTGAAGCGCTCTGCAGGCCGAGCCGCTTCCTGTAAATCCGACCTGACAGGGACGAGCGGCCGAGGAGACGAGGTTCAGTCGCTAACAGAATCAGAAATGAAAACGGCTTCATGTTCAGTCAGCCTGAATTTGTTTTGCTTTAGAATACCAGGCTGGAAAAGTACAAACTGAGCTGAACTTTTTTTACTTCTAACGGAGAGAATGTCTGCCCCGCGAACTGGATCCAAACAATCCATCAAACTGAATGAATCACTTCATTAAACCGTTCATAATTCATTAAGACGCTGCAGCTCAGGAACATCGTCGCATCAGCTCTTTGTGAGAACGGAGAGGAACAACAACGACCTTTCAGTGAATGAAGGTGAAACAGAAAGAGAAGAGAAACCCTGAAAAGCTACTTTACAAAGATTTAGCATTCAAACGCAACTTTAAACGTTCAGTTAAAGGTCCACTTTGCAAGAAAAGCTGATCGCATTCAGAACTAGTCAAATAAAAACACTGAGACTGAAGGTCGAGTCGGTCTTCATCCAGAACTTGTGAGTTGTTGTGAACCTTAAATATATTAAATCCACATAAATGTAAAGTATATTTCTGTTGCATCGCCATAAAAGACTTAAATGCTTTATTATTTTTGTGTCCATGTAGCACATATTGTGTTCTTCGGATAGAAAATTAAGAGTACAAATGTTATAATGTTGGAATAAAACATGCAAAATAAGAACACACAAAGCTTTAAATGTAGAATAAAGTTTACAAGCAGGGAGGTTCAGTGAAGCTCTTTGTTTCATATCAACACTTGCAAGAGAAACATGTTAGTTATTACTCAATCTATCTCAACATATAGCTGATATCTGTAGTTTAAAACATTCGGCCTACGTAAAAAATTTATCTATAACTGGTAAAACACGACACAACTATCAAATAAAGACCCCAAAACCTTTTCAACTATTTCAGTGCACATTCAGAATAATTCAGGCGAAGAAAGGCTGAAACTTCCTGCTGGTTGTTAAAATCAAAAGTTTGATTGTCTGGTTCAACAGGACAAACAACAAGTTCAGCATTTTTCAGATTAAGATCACATTCACAGCGTCAGCTGAGCGTATCAGTGTGGACTCGGACCGGCCTCGAAGTCTAGGAAAGGCCGTGCAGAAATACCAAAAGTCTGGAAAGATCTTCTTCACATTTAAAGCGGTTCAACACAGTTAAAACTCAAAAAAACAGAACCATAAACATCAGGATCACATGAACGTCATCACTGACATCATCGCTGACATCATCACTGACATCATGACTGGTTTACTGTGACAGTGAGAGGGTTCTGTAGTATCTTCAGCGGGTGTGACGTCACAGTGTTGAAGTACGGGAACATCCTGCCAGTGAAGGTGTGTGTGAAGGTGTGTATGTGTGTGTCGGTGTCAGGATCGGAGAACGACAGCTTTCTTCTGGTCCAGTCCAGTTTCACTCGGATCCTCTGGAGCTTCTTCTTCACGTGGAGGGTTGTGGGCTTATCTGGATCCGAGTCTGCCGTGTACTCACCGTCGCAGAGCACGATTCTGAATAATCCAGAGAGCGTCTCAACGTTTCTCTGGACAGCGTCCGCTAACAGTCCCACGGCCCAGACGGGACTGTCTCCGACCTCCACGTCCCAGCTGTGAGTCCCGGAGTCGAAGCCCTCGGAGCCGAGGACGGCTAGGTAAGATTCAAACCTCTGTGGGCCTCCAGGACGGGCCTGCATCCTTCCACGTCTCACACTGGTCAGATCTTCAGACAGAAGGAGTTCTAGATGAGCAGAGTTTGGATCCAGAACCACAGGAGTGTAGGAGACCGTCTCCTTCATCTTGTTCCAGATGTTGTAGCTCAGGTTGCCCAGGTGTTTGGCCTCATCTATCAGAGCTCCTGAGACCAGCTGTGGATCCTCCAGCAGGGGGCGCTGCTGGACTCTCTTCACTGCAGCCTTGTAGTTCTGCAGGAACGACACGTGTCCAGCTCTCAGCTCCTCCTCTGTGGTTCTGATTGTGTCTGACAGAGCTGCTATCTCTCCGCTCAGAGCCTTAATCTCCTTTTTCATCATCTGACTCTTCTGCTCCTCTTCCTCCTTCAGAGCAGAGATCCTGGCATCCTCTTCCTCTTGGAGAAACCAGTGAAGCTTCTTAAACTGCTCCTTGATGTGCTTCTCTGTGTGTCGGGCCTGGACCTTGATGTGTTTTGCTGTTTGATCGCAGTTTTCTTTAACTTGTTCGAAGACCTTCAGTTTGTCCTGTAAGGGCTTCAGGGACTCCTGGAGCTCTTTTTTAAGATCCTGTGCAGCTTCATCGATGGGTCTGAATCTGTGGTTGTTGTGTGTTTTTGAGTCTCTGCAGACGACACACACCGGCTGCTGATGGTCCAGACAGAAGAGTTTGAGTTTCTCACCGTGCAGACTGCAGAGAGACTCGGACTCTGCCGATCCTGACTGGTCCCTCTTCAGTACGAAGCTCTCACACAGGTTCTTTAACACCAGGTTACGAGGCGGATCACTCATTACAGGTCGTACCTTGCAAACTGGACACTGCTTCACTAGTTTCCCTCTCCACCACGTCTGCAGACAGTCTCTACAGAAGCTGTGGCTGCACGACAGGACGACAGGATCTTTGTAGACGTCCTGACAGATTGGACAGGACAGATCCTCCTCTAAAACTGAAGCCATCTTCTCTCTGAGTGAAGACGGAAACACATTACAAAGATTAAACTTTAGTCATGTCACAATCCCCTTTTTATCTTCTAGCTTTTCAGCATTCCTACCTGTAGCTCTGTCCTCCAGTAAACATCCTGGCTTTGCTCTGAACGTAATCCTCTCTCGGTGTCTCTCCTCGGGTTGAGCAGCAGCAGTCTGTGTGTCTTGTCTCGTGTCAGGTGAGGTGAGTCAGGTAAGGGGTGGAGCTTTAACCCTCCCAGCTGATCATAACTCAGATTTGACTGGGTGTTTCACAGACGCTCAACTCCTCCAACTGGTTCACATACTGCCGTGTCAAAACCTGCCACACGAAACCAAAGATCTCACGAATAATTCAGTTTCACTTTTAGGAGTTTTGATTAATTAATTTAACAGAATTCACTTAAATGTTCGCTCTTTCTGTATGTAATGGAAGAAGTTAAGTCTTATTTCTGCTGCTGTGGTTCTCTCAGTCTAAAACAAATCAAGACATAGTTTGATAATGTTGTCATGACAGATTCATTGTTAAACTACCTACACTGTCCATGATTATCTACCTGCCATCTTCATTCCTGACTCTCTGACGCATCATCTGGCATTTATCCAGATGTTAGGACAAATAAAACGCTCTATTATTTTGTCTGGATTTGATCTTTGTTGAAAACATTTGGGATAATAAACAACTCAATGACACATAGAACAAAGGTGTAGGAGGGTTTTTCTTTAATACAGACTCAAATCTGTGTTCTAACTGTATTACCAGGCAGCAACAATGGAAACCAGAAGAAAGTTACTGTCATTTTTGTGGCTCAAAAACCAAAAGTTGTATGAACAAAAACCAAAGTGCCTTGGGCAGTTTATCAGAACGCCTTATGGGGTCAGTACAATAATAAAGGGGTTCATCCTCTGAGAAGCATCAACATACTGAGTATATTCTCATGACAGTTGTTCAGTTTGGTGATTATGAGTGTGAGCAGTTGGTCCTGAAAGTGGTGCAAGAGCACCGGCTAGTGTGTGTCTACAATGATCAGGTTCATCCTCTGAGGATCATGAATGTGCTTCACATGGCTACATGTCCACTCAAATGTCATATTGCTTTTGTAAAAGCAATGGAAAATGTGTCCAGAGGATGGTGCTTGAGGAAAAAGTCATCATAAAAACATTCAGGGAAAAGTCCAAATCAATGAAGGATTATCCTCTGAGGAGCATGAATGTGCTTCATATGGCTACATGTCCACTCAAATGTTTATCAATCTAAAAAGGCAAGAAAATATGTCTTAAGGATGGTGCTTGAGGAAAAAGTCATCATAAAAACCTTTAGGAAAAAGTCCATATCAATGAAGGATTATCCTCTGAGGAGCATGAATGTGCTTAGAACGTTTCACAACAATCTGCCAGACAGATTTTCATAATGTGGGCGAAGAGTTGGCATTTTGGCCTGGCGGTGGCCATCGAGAGTTCAAACTGCAACAGTCTCATCCTCTGGGGAGCATGAATGTACCTCACAATCTTATGGCTATTTGTGAACGCAAATATCATATTTCTCATGTAAAAGGCAAGAACATGTCTCCTGAGAATGGTGCTTGAGGAAGAGTCATTAAGGGAAAAGTCCAGATCAATGAAGGATTATCCTCTGAGGAGCATGAATGTGCTTCATATGGCTACATGTCCACTCAAATGTAATTTGTATATATCTGAAAGGCAAGAACATGTGTCCCGAGGATGGTGCTTGAGGAAAAGTCATTAAAAACCTTTATGAAAAAGTCCATATCAAAGAAGGATTATCCTCCGGGGAGCATGAATGTGCTTAGAACGTTTCATGACAATCTGCCACACAGATTTTCATAATGTGGGCGAAGAGTTTACATTGTGGCCCGGCAGTGGCCATCGAGTGTTCAAACTGCATGAGTCTCATCCTCTGGGGAGCATGAATGTGCAGTAATTGAATATCCAGTGAAAATGTCTTCAGGAATGTCTGACTGGAAGATGTTGAGATATTAACTTCATGATGGGAGTCTTGTTCAGGCTGTAACCTACGAGAAACTCTCTGTGTGTTCACGGTAACTGATGATAGACAAAGAGTTCAGTTAAAGCATGAAGGTCGAACGTTAGCTTGGGTTTGGTAACTGGTTCCTCCGGATCAACTGCCAGCTCTGCATTTTTATATTGTGATCACACTGAATCATTTTATTGTAAAACAGAACTGAAACTATGTCAACATAAGCTAAGGTGAAAGAAAAAAAGCTACCAATAACAAAATCACTCATATTAATGGTTTTTTAAATTGCAAAGTATTCAAAGGACTCTACAACATGAAGAAACCAATTAACTCAGATCCACAACACACATTCACATTTATTAAAATATGAACTTAGTCATCACTATAAAAAGTTACACACGGTTGCCAGAATGAACTTTAGCAATGTACGTTTCTGAAATCCAGACATGTTTTCTTTCGTTCTAGTTTGTTTTAGACCACAAAAAAACTTGTAAGATCCAGTTTGAGGCGTAAAATATCATTTACATTTAAAGAAACTATGAAACACAGTCCTGAACAGTTGTCACCGGCTTTGCAGCCTTTGACACAAATGACACATTTGAGCGTATCTGTGGTTCACAGTGATGTAAACTGCAAAAACAATAAGTGCGTGGTAAGTTTACACAGAACTGAGTTTCTTGGTTTCTCACATCTGGACCAGATCCTTTGTCTTTAAACTGAACAGAAATTTTTTTGTTAATCTCTTGAGATGCAGCATGAATCCAACACATTACCTGGAGGGTCAGGAGAAGCCACCGAACACTCGTCTTGGTAATATCTTAAGAAAGTATGGTTTATTGGTGTTAAAGTATGGAAACAACTTCTCAGTGAAGGTGTGCTTGAAGGTGTGTAAGTGTGTGTTGGTGTCAGGATCAGAGAACGACAGCTTTCCTTTATTCCAGTCCAGATGAACTCTGATCCTCTGGAGCTTCTTCTTCATCGGCAGAACCGTGTCCGGATCCGGTCTGGAGCATGCTGTGTATTCACCTTTGTAAAACAGGAGTCTCCATAATCCGGACTGCGAGCCCACGTCTTTATTTCGTTGGAATAGTTCTGCTGCCACGCCGAGGATCCAGGCCGGACTGTCTCCGACCTCCACGTCCCAGCTGTGAGTCCCGGAGTCAAAACCCTCGGAGCCGAGGACGGAGATTACAGAATTAAATCTCTCCGAGTTATAAGGAAGCTTCTGTCCCTCAACACAACACACACTGGTCAGGTCTCTAGAAAGGAAGAGATCTGTGTTGGCTGTGTTTGGATCCAGAACCACAGGAGTGTAGGAGACCGTCTCCTTCATCTTGATCCAGATGTTGTAGCTCAGGTTGCCCAGATGTTTGGCCTCGTCTATCAGAGCTCCTGAGACCAGCTGTGGGTCATTTGGCAGCCGGTGCTGTTGGACTCTCTTCACTGCAGCCTTGTGGTTCTGCACGAATGAGACGTCTCCAGCTCTCAGCTCCTCCTCTGTGGTTCTGATCGTGTCTGACAGAGCTGCTATCTCTCTGTTCAGAGCTTCAATCTTTTCACTTATCAGTTTACATTTCTGCTCTTTCTCCTCCCTCAGAGCAGAGATCCTGGCCTCCTCTTCCTCTTGTAGAAACTGATAAAGCTTCTTAAACTGCTCCTTAATCTCCATCTCTGTGCTCCGGGCCCGGCCCAATACATGTAACTCTGTTTCAACACAGTTTCCTTTAACTCGTTCAAAGACCTTCAGTTTCTCCCGAACAGGCTTCAGGGTCTTCTGGAGCTCACCTCTGCGTTCCTCCGCAACTTCATTAATAGCTCTGACTTTGTGGTTGTTGTGTGGTTTTGAGTGTAGACAGACGAGACACACCGGCTGCTGATGGTCCAGACAGAAGAGTTTCAGTTTCTCTCCGTGCAGACTGCAGCGAGGCTCGGACTCTGCTGAAGCTCTCTGGTCTCTCTTCAGTACGAAGCTCTCACACAGGTTCTTTAACGCCAGGTTACGAGGAGGATCACTCTCTAAAAGCCTCTCCTTACAAACCGGACAATCCTTTATCAGTTTCCCCGTCCACCATCTCTGCAGACAGTCTCTGCAGAAGCTGTGGCTGCACGTCAGGAGAACAGGATCTTTAAAGATGTCGTGGCAGACGGGACAGGACAGATCCGCCTCCGACTGCTGATCCATTTTCTCTCTCGCTTGTCTTGTCTTGTCGTCACTTGTCAGTTCGCTCCCTCCACTTTAGGCGACTTCAGTCTTAATCTGTGTGGTCGTTGGCCTCCATCAGTGCACTGATTCTACTCTGACAGTGAACGTTGTTGCCTCTCAGTCACTGAACCTCGTCTCCGGGAAACAACCTGTCCTTCCTTGTGTAAGACGATACGGGGCGGAGCTCTTTCATAATGCCTGTTCTATTTTCTGATCATGTATTCAAAGTACACACCACAGTAAGTTCCTTTCCTTGTTATGTGTTGCAGACGAGTGGATGGACCAGTAGCCTCAGATTACATGAATACATATTGGCTCCACACACACTTCACCTGTAGTCATCATGTTTTGGTTGTGTTTCATTAATATTCATGTGCAAATTTATGTTATTATTCTCTCTTTTCAGATCAAAACATCAGTGGGATTAAGCTTGACAACTTTTTTTTTCATTGCTGTAACTATTGTCACGTTTGACCTGGTTCTTTTAGAACAAATGAGACTGAAAAATGTCCGGACATCTTTGTTCAAAATACCAGATTTGTTTGTCTTGAAATTGAACAGAACTTTATCACTATTCTGTGGGGCGTTGGGTTAAAGTTAGTCAAGTTAAAAAGGAGCAAAGGAAACCTTGTCCCTCATTTTGTTCCAGAAGGTGATGGTCAGGTTGCCCAGATGTTTGGCCACATCTATCAGAGCTCCGGAGGGAAGTTCTGGATCATTTGGCAGCCGGCGCTGTTGGACTGTCTTCACTGCAGCCTCGTAGTTCTGCAGGAATGAGACGTCTCCAGCTTTCAGCTCCTCCTCTGTGGTTCTGATTGTTTCTGATAAAGCTGTTATGTCTTTACTCAGAGCCTTCATCTTTTCACTGATCATTCTACATTTCTGCTTTTTCTCCTCCCTCAGAGCAGAGATCCTGGCCTCCTCTTCCTCTTGTAGAGACTGATGAAGCTTCTGATAATGCTCCTTAATCTCCATCTCTGTGCTCCGGGCCCGGTCCAATACTTGCAACTCTGTTTCAACACAGTTTCCTTTAACTTGTTCAAAGACCTTTAGTTTCTCCCGAACAGGCTTCAGGGTCTTCTGGAGCTCACCTCTGCGTTCCTGTGCAGCTTCTTCGATGGGTCTGAATCTGTGGTTGTTTTGTGTTTTTGAGTCTCTGCAGACGACACACACCGGCTGCTGATGGTCCAGACAGAAGAGTTTCAGTTTCTCACCATGCAGACTGCAGCGAGGCTCGGACTCTGCTGAAGCTCTCTGGTCTCTCTTCAGTACGAAGCTCTCACACAGGTTCTTTAACGCCAGGTTACGAGGAGGATCACTCACTAAAAGCCTCTCCTTACAAACCGGACACTCCTTTATCAGTTTCCCCGTCCACCATCTCTGCAGACAGTCTCTGCAGAAGCTGTGGCTGCACGTCAGGAGAACAGGATCTTTAAAGATGTCGTGGCAGACGGGACAGGACAGATCCTCCTCCGACTGCTGATCCATTTTCTCTCTCGCTTGTCTTGTCTTGTCGTCACTTGTCAGTTCGCTCCCTCCACTTTAGGCGACTTCAGTCTTAATCTGTGTGGTCGTCGGCCTCCATCAGTGCACTGATTCTACTCTGACAGTGAACGTTGTTGCCTCTCAGTCACTGAACCTCGTCTCCGGGAAACAACCTGTACAACAGGTACGGGGAGGAGCTCTGTCATAATGCTCTGTCATCATGTATTCAAAGTACACACCACAGTAAGTTCCTTTCATTGTTATGTGTTGCAGACGAGTGGATGGACCAGTAGTCTCAGATTATATGAATACATACTGGCTCCACACACACTTCACCTGTAGTTATCATGTTTTGGTTGTGTTTCATTAATATTTATGTGCAAATGTATGTCTTTTCAGATCAAAACACCAGTGGGATTAAGCTTGACAGCCTTTTTTTTTACAGCAAACAAAACAAATAACAATTTCCATTTTCATCACTGTAACTACTGTCACGCTTGACCCGGTTCTGTTAGAACAAATGAGACTGAAAAATGTCCGGACATCTTGTTCGAAGTACCAGATTTGTTTGTCTTGAAATTGAACAGAACTTTATCACTATTCTCTGGTTGAATTTAAAGTTAGTCAAGTTAAAGCTGCTATGTTTTTACCCAGACAAAACCGGATGACGGACACATGGACGCCCACCAACTACGCTACTTACGCTAACTACGCTACTTACGCTAACTACGCTAACTATGCTAACTACGTTAACTACGCTAACTATGTAAAGTACGCTAACTACGCTAACTATGCTAACTACGTTGACTATGCCTACTACGTTAACTACGCTAACTATGCTAACTACCTTAAGTACACTAACTACGTTAACTATGCTAACTACTTATATTTTCAGAATTTAAACAAATATTTTAGTCTTTTTTTTTTTTGCAATCTTGATTTCTGGTAACGAGACATTTTTTGCCAGCAGGAATTGTCCGTTAACACGATCATTATAATGTAAGATTGAAGATTTCTGGACTAAATGTTCAGAAAATCACACAACAACGGCGACCAAGAAACAGCTGGTGACAAATACATCCGTAACCACGGCAACTGTAACATCAGAACATTTAGCCAACCGTCCCAAAAAGACCTTGAAAGTTGCTAAAATGTAATTAAATGTAATTCTTTATTTTATTTTTTTTTTCTAATGCAGGTTTTAGAATTTATTTACATAGAAAAGTTAATTAGATTGACATTAAAACCACGCTGAGATCAAAATAACTCTGATAAGTTTTGTTATTTACTTTATCTAATCAAGAAGTCACACTGAGACCTGAGGACAGAATAATAAATAACATTATATTCACAGTGGTAACGACATATATGAATATCTTCTAAAATATCCCTGTTGTTGGCATGAAAAGGAATAAAATACAAACTTATTCTGTAAAAATAATGTTTGTGTAAATGTGTAGAAATAAAAATAAACAACTACTTTGATCAGATTCTGTGGCATCAAAGTCTCTCAGTATATGGCGGCGTCTCCAGGGGCAACGCCCGGGGGCGAGGCGACGTTATCGGCACAACCGATCGATCCTCCTGCGTTATCATTCGTCAGGACGGCGGCGATGAGGCGTCCAGATCGTCTGCAGCAGCTGCAGGCTATCGATCCAACGTCCTCTCTAATTGAATACACACAGTCGTGGGTATTGATAACAGAGAGCTATGATTTGATACAACAGCGGCCGCCATCGATCCAGTAATCTGATGACGTTATCAAGCGGCAGGGAGTATTGATAAATATGACGGGAGGGACGTATCGATAAGTAGAGTGCAGGTTCAACATGCTGAGGTCAGCTGAGCGAGGACGGCAGCCATGACAGTGTGTGTTTTAACGAGGCGCCCTTCTTCTTCTTCTTCTTCTTCTTCTTCCTGCTGCTCTTCTGTTTCCTGTCTCTGAGCTGCATAATATCTAAACTCTGACATTGTAAACTGAATTGTTGTTTCTTTGATGAACTAATCGATTAATTGACTAATTGTGGTTTCCAAATCAACAACAGTCAGGCTATCAAACACCACAGCAGCAAAACAACAATCCACGAGTGCAAAAACTAAACAAACCATCGCAAAACCACGGAGACACGAAGAAAACAGGTGAAATTAATCATGATTAACTTAAAGAACACAGAGGAAACAGACAAAGACAGGAAGTGGAAAGTGACACACGAGGACTTAATCTACAAAATAAAACAGGAAATAACCAAAAAACTCAACTCAGACCATGACAGCTGACTGACAGATGACCTGTGGGTAAAAAGACATTCTGATCTGACTTCTGATTCTACTCAAGTTCTTCGACCCATTGAGTATGAAGTTCTGGTTCCACCTACATTCACGTCGATAGAGGCCTTGTTGGCCCAAAGACACTGGTGGTGTCACCATGACGACCGGAGAGAGGCCGGAAACAAAAACTTGATGAGCCACTAAAACTATGAAATACATCAATACTGACACTTTATTCTAACATGGTGTCGGATCAGCACCAGAGTACCCAGTCAGTCCACTTCACCTGCAGAACCAGCGGCTGAAACGCCACGAGGAGCAACACGACAGATTTACCTTCCACAGGTGTTCAGACTGTTGATGACTCACTGCTTACAGAAGCGTATTTATCGTCGCTGCACTATTCAGTAATTCTCTTTTTATTACGAGGATTGATTGCGAGGGATCAGCCTCCTCAGAACTCTTTAATGAGACCGAGACGTCCCTTTATTGGAAATCTATTATTGATCGGGCGCCGATCAAACACCTTCACCTCTGTTTTTTCCTGAGATTAACCGCCTCGTTCAGGTTACTGGACGTGTTTTAGCTGTCGGAATAATTAAAAACAACAGCACTTCTCTATATTTTACAATCAGAATATCAACAAATGAAGCTGAAGAAACAGATAATGTTCATTCTGCGTCTGAGGTTTGTGCAGACATAACGTTTGTTTACTGCTTTTAAAGAAGATTGTTCGACATTTTGATGTTGTGATTGAAGTTTAAGGATAAAAGACGAGTTATAATGATGCACTCTTGTTGTTATTTAGAGAGATAATCCCACCGTTTTAGCAAATATCAACTCCGAGGCATCAAAAGACCGCAGACAGATGATCCAGCTGTGTCTCTGATGTTTCCTCGGATGATGTTTGGTAGAAAAGGACGTCTAATTTCTCTAAAACACGTTCGCTCCGTTCCTCTTTCATCATCTCTCTCCTCCCGTCTTAGTCCCGCCCACCGAGGATGCGACAAAACAGATGAAAGTGAAGGAATCGCAATTAAGTGAAGCGTTCAGGGATCGAACCTTTGTTGTCTCGATGCCACGGATTGTTACAAACGGGGATGACGGCGGACCTTTCTTTCTTACAGACTCTGCTGAGAGTAATTCAGGATGTTGTGACAGAAGTAGTTTTGTGAAAGAACAACAACAACAACAAAAAAGAGAGTTTGATGGAGAAATTCAAACGCCGGCCGCCCTTCGCCCCTCCAGACTGCCGGTCAGTCTCTGCATGAAGTAAAAAAGAAGCAGAACAAACTCATGTGTATTGATTTAATAGTTTTATTGATGACGAACACGCTGCTGGAACACAGTTCATCCGTCCAGAGAGCGCGAAACTCTATGAATTAAGCATCGAGACGCTAGATAACCCAAGAACGATCCTCCATGCTGCTTTCATCCCCCCGAAACTTTCACCAACAGAAGAACCATTGATTCAAAAAAAGAGAGCGAGCACATCGACCAGTTCTGTGTCTGCGGTCCGGTGGAGGATCCGATCGATGTGAGCGCCCGATAACACTGACGCTCCCTCGCTGGCGACGTGAATGCAGATATCATCAGATTCTGAAACGTCGTACTCGCTCGACCGCGATCGGCTCGTTATACACCAAACTCCACCAGTTTCTAATTGACCTGCTGTGTTAAATGTAGTCTCACGATGCCTGTTATCAGTTTGAGTGTTGTTTGAATTCTCGGGTCAGCGGTCGAATAACTGCACGCGGTATAACAGCACAAAGACGCTTCTGTCCGTCTACGTACGTAAACGCAGCCGAACGATCGTCTTCTCCGTCCTTTATGTCGAGCAGCGGCTGTTACTGTGAGAATAAACGGCGTCTCGGGCCTCGTCGCCGTCTCTCGGGACTGAGGCGATGAGCTGCGGTCTGCTCTGAATGAAACAAGACGGATTAATCAGTCGATCAATTCATGTATCGATCAGTCGGCGTCTGTGAAACTGAAGCTGTCGAGGAAAAGATGATGTGCAGCGTTATCCCTTTTGAAAAGTGTCGAGGAAAAGTGTCGAGGAGACGCGGAGGGTTTTAATGTCGCTGCAAATACTGAAGCAACACAGTGAGGAGTGTGTGTGTGTGTGTGTGTGTGTGTGTTGGACTACCTGGAAGCCCTCACACACAGAGGTGAAATAGAGGGCAGACACGGGAAGAACCGAAGAAAGGATGTAGGACGAGAGAGGATGTGACACACAGACAAAGAGAGAGAGAGAGAGAGAAGGTGGGATGAAAGGTGAGGTGTGGTGACAAGGTGAAGAGAAGAGAACAGACAAGCTGCCACTGACATTCACATTCAAGACAACTGTGTGGTGTATCAGGGAAATCTCTCTCTCTCTCTCTCTCTCTCACACACACACACACA
>CAEMYA010000414.1:2017970-2029158 GCA_903131615.1 Diplodus sargus | reverse complement strand
ACACACACAGGTATGAAGAAGGTGATGATTGGCTCCCACAGTTGATGAAGGCAGGTCGGGACACCGTGTCGTCCGTCATGTCAGGAAAAGCCCGAGCGTTGTTGTTTTTTTGTTTTGTTTTTTTCTGTCAGAGCTGCTGCCGCCTGTCAGCTGGTCGTCATGGCGACAGGCGGATGCTGCGCGCATCATGGAGGCTGCGTACGAAAATGATTGTTTGAAATGTGACTGAAGAAGGAGGTAGAGAGAGAGAGAGATAAACATTTCAATTTGGGACACAGAAGAAGAGACGAGGATGTTAGAAAAACTGGAAACTCTCCAACTTTTATTTCAGGCCAGAGAATTTAAATAAACCTTCACTGTGTGAATTAACAGTAAAGATCTGGCAGCAGGGTCGCCATTAAATTAACATTTTGCCTCCTGTGGTTTGTGTTTTACAGGTTTTTCTTGGTTTAACACAACATATAAATATCTTACGTTTAGATTAAAAATGTTGAATTATTCATTTCTTGATAGAAACATTTTTTTTTCTTCCCATTTTTTCAACGTTCAGAGACAGAAAATGTTGGAAAAGGAAGATAAAAGCAGAGCTGTTGTTTCCTGGCTATTAAAACTGGAGACTTATTTCATAGGTCAGTGAAAATTAATAGTACACTCGGTCACTGTTACACTCAATTCAAGATATGTTGTTGTATTTTCTTGATTTTTACAGTAAGAAACTTGCAGCAGAGACGCCATTTAATTAGCATTCTCTCTTCAGTTTGCTAATTTACAGTGACTAATTTAAAATATGAATTCAGTTTTCAGGCATTTAAAGGCAGAAACTATTGTAATTATTAATTTTTCCATAGAAATAAATGTTTTGCTTTTACAGTAGGTTACTGTTTTTGGTATTTTCTTGATTTAACATTAAGAAACTGGCAGCTGAGTCGACATTTAATTACCATTTTTCAACAGTTTGCCTCCGGTGAAGTTGTAATTTACAGCTTTTTTTTGGTTTAACATTAACTTTACTGAACGCAGCGGTGAAAATATGCAAAATATAAATTCAGTTAGGAGCATTTAAAGGCAGCATCATTAATTTCTGGATACAAACAATATTTTTTATCCTATTTTTCCACATTCGGAGAGAAAGAAAATGTTTTATTGTGGCTGTTTTTTTTTTTAGGTCAGAGAATAAAACCAGCATTGTTGTTTCCTCCCTTTTGTTTATAACTCCTTTGTCTTTTCAGCTCCCTTTCTAAATGATAAGTGGATTAAAAAAAATACAGCTTGTGCCAAGACAGAAAGAAAAAAATATGAGGTTTTATATTTTATTATAAGCTCCTCGTTTATATTTCCGCGGGTCTGTTCTGTTCTGAAGGTGGCTCGATGTTATTCAGCGCAGAACAAACGACACAGATTCAGATTAAAGAGCCGCTAATAGGAAACATAAAGAATAAACACAACAAACTGCAGCAAATTAGGTCATTGCGTGTGTGTGTGTGTGTGTGTGTGTGTGTGTGTGTACAAACATCATCGTGCTGATTTATATTCTGACCTCTTTAAAGCTTCTCCTCACTGTGAACGTTCGCATCCAGATCGCTGGTACAATTTTTCTTGGGGGGTAAAAATACTGAATGAGTCGACGGCGTGTTGCTCACAGATCATTGATTTGTTCGTACAACTCTTAAAAAAACTTTCCTGCTCTTCCGTTGATACATTTTCTCTTTACCTTAGAAAAAAAAAGCAAAAACAAGACAACAATCTGATTTTTTTGATGAATAAACGCTTATTTAAAGCTCCATCATCTCTGGGCGGTTTGTGTTGTTTGTTTGCTTGGATTGCTCAGAGAAACAGACTTTGACAGGACGGATGCGTCACTGAAGTCCTTCGAGTAGTTCTGATTATTTATAACGGTGCTCGTTCAACTGTGTGGAGGAGGACGGACGCTGTTGTGACACACAAGTGCATCAACACACTTTCCTCTGATATCAACTTACTGAAGAGCAAATCAGACTCTGTATTCGCGCACATTACAGCCTCATTCAGTCCAAAACAAGCTTCTGAATTTCTGGCATCCAGCAGGATAAATGTTGGTGATGATCCTGAAATCTGCACATGGAAATTCTTACATTTCTTACAAGGGTGTAAAGATTCAACGATACGAATCGGTGCGACTCCACTGATACGTGGACTCCTGTGGTGATATAAATTTACCATTAACCGGTCGATGGCCTGATTCTAAAGTTGCGTATCGGTTGACTGAAGCTTTGCTGCTAAATCTGCAGAGCGTCTCTCAACTCTCGTAAAAGGTTAAAGGTCAACGCGAGATTCTCATGAGAGTAACGTTAGCATATCCGAGGGAAAAACCACAACAACGAAATGTCCGACAACTCCGACACTGTTTACAATGCACCAGCTAATCCGCAATCTAAAGTTTGGAAGAGATTTGGATTTAATAAGAAGGAGGGACATTTGGACGGAAGTCTGGCCTTGTGTAAGATCTGTAGAACAGCTAACAGCAGCACGATGAATCTGAAAACTCACCTGGTGAGACGGCACGGAGAAAACTACGCAGGCGACGAGCAGTCTGTGGATGCTAACGTTAGTAACGTTACAGCTAGCACAAGAAAGAACACGCAAGACAACGACACGGATATTAAAGACTTCTTCCAGCTACAACTCAGAGACGTCCGAGGTCATCACAGCATCTAGAGCCGCGGTTGAGAGTGACGGCTTTGGAGACATGGTATAAGTAATGCCACTTTTATAGAAATGCTTATTTTAATTTATCAGCTTGCATCGTATCGCACCAAATCGTTCCGTATTTAAAATGTATCGTCCCTGAATCGTATCGTAGCCCATGTATGTAGCTGCGTATGATGCACATCCCTAATTTCTTACTATTTTTGGTTTAATCTTTTAATTTGTATGCGTTGACATAGTTGTATTTATACTCTGTGGTTCTGTCATCACAAAACGACTGGAACGTCTTATTTAAAACACTCAGCACAAACTGGAAGAATCCCAAAGCCTCGATTAAAACACTCCAGCGTCTCATTAAAAACCTGCTTTTCTGGCACTAATGTGTCTGGAAATATCCACCAACACTCACTTTCGGTTTGCAGAAACGTAAACTGCCGTCGTTTTACTCTGACGACTGAGCAGAGACACTAAACCGAGCTAGGAAATCTTAATTTCTCAGGTTGGTATTGGAGAGGTGGCTCGTATCAACGCGTTTGTGATAAAATAGAAAAGCAACTTTTCAACATTAATATTTAACATGTGGAGTATAAATCACGCCTTTATTTTCAGACAGATAATTGTTGATGGACTTCATGAATAAGTTAGTGTTTTAACATATTCATACAATGATGCAGTAGAATTTATAATATGTCTAATATGGGTCAAATGTAAATGTAAAGGGGAGCAACACACACAGGAGCTTTTCTGCCTAGTTTAGCTCATTTTACAGCACGCTTGAGGCGATAACACGATGTTTTAATATCCGTTAACAACCTGTATGACTGATGGACGGTGATGTGTGTTTTCAGAGGAATGTCTGAGCTCCTGCTGAGAAACATGTAGTCAGTAACTTCAGATTTCTTCAAGCAGAATTACTTTGATGTTAATGCGTTAACGTGGGTCAAATCTAAGCAGCCTCTTCCAGAAAACACTGTGGAGCATACAGAGTCAGAGTATCTGTGGATAAAAGATGGCCATGTAAACTTTATTTATTATAGTCAAGGTAACGTCACGTCTGCTTCAGGCTCCTATAGTTATATTTATATTGCAGAGCAGATGGAGATTAAACTTGTGATTTACGCCCTCATGTCAGGAGAAAACATCATCAACACTTCAAAACAAATATGTAAAAAAAAAAGATAGCAAAACAAGCGAACAGGAAGTGGATTGTGAGTCTGTTGGAACATGCAGGACTCACAGCTGAGGTGATAACAGGCGTCGGCTCGGTCGACACGATCAAACGCTGGTGTTTTACATCTTCATGCAAAAATCACTGATACCATCAAATCTGTTCTGAAAATGTGGAAGAGGTGGTGGTGTGACCAGTTATTCTGGGCTGCAGGTGTTGGTGTGTGACTACAGGCCGCATTTTTTCCCATGAAGCAACATTTCACGCCGTCAGCTAACCAACGAAGACAGATATCCTGACTGTGTGCTCGCTGCTGTCCCTCAGAGTGACGACGTTTGTTCTTCCCACCTGTCACTTATTCATACTTAACTTAATATATGTCTGGTAAATCTTAGAGAAAAATTTAAGAGGAAAATAAAAAATATGGCGAAGGAGAAGGTGGAGCTCCAGAGGATCACCTGTGACTTGTATATCATCTTCTTCACTCAGAATGGGGCCATAATTTACCAAACTACGTCAGGCTGTGTTGAAGAAGACTTGAACCTAAAGATCGAGACTATAAACTCAATAGGAGACTGTGAGCTGAGGTAATAACTCAAGTTATGGTCTCATTACCTTCCTACAGGTAGAGTCGCCCCCTGCTGGGCATTAGAAAAAATGCAGGTTAGATGCACATCAGCTTCATCCAGATGTTTTTCAGGACGTTCTGAAATATCCGATGGCTCTTTTTTCTTTGTAGTGATGAGGTAACAACATGAAAGATCCTAAATCTCACAGTTAAATAAGGTATTACAGACACGCCTGAGTACAGGCCGAGGAGTTTTAAAACCAGGAAACAGCTGATCACAGCAGTCAGTCCATCACTTCATCCGCGGACGTCAAGATGAGCAACTGGACAGCTGCTGAGATCCAGGAGATGCTGCTGATATTTTCTGCCTCCACCACAATATCCATATCTGTTATCCGTGTGAAGCACACCTGACACCATCTCGCTGTCTCTGTCTTTAACCACTTTCTTGCAGGACACGCGACGCGTTAACGGACACACTGATTGTAGCTCTGACCCGGATTTCTCTTCGTAAGCCTGGAATCATTTAAATCAGTCAAAAAAAAAGATAAAGCCCCCGAAACCAGCAATCACTCAGTTTTGTGCTCAGTGAATAGCCGGTCATTATGTCAGATATCAGTTTGATTTTTCACAGATGAAAGACCACAAATTGACTGAATCAGCCAATCAGACCGCACTGAACCGAGCTGCGTATTAAAAGGCTTCAATTTAAAGTTATTTCCAGCGCCGACCCGACAGCTGACGTGTGACAGAAGCTAAATCCACACCGGGAGCTAACGTGACGGATGTGAACAGCGCACAGAAACCATTTTTATTATTGCTCACAGCAAATCTAAACCCCGGCGCTGCTGTTCGGACTGAAGCGTTGGATGTTCTTACCTGTAAGGAGTGTGTGTGTGTGTGTGTGTGTGTGTGTGAGGCGTAAGTCTGAGAAAACATCAGCTGTGAACGAAAAAGGATGAAAAATGGTGGAAGCAGGAACTGTAATCGATCACAGAGACGCGAATAAACGAGGAGAAATTAAGAGCAGAATTAAAAGAGGAAGAGGACGCTGGCTTGTTCTTAAATGCTGACACTGCTGTGTGTGTGTGTGTGCGTGTGTGTGTGTGTGTGTGAGAGTGTGTGTCTGTGAGTGTGTGTCTGTGTGTGTGTTTCCCTTAGAGACCCCTAGAAAGAAAATGAATGGTGAGTAATTGTGTTTAGCTCCTCTGGTCCGACTGCACTGTCAGCTGAGCATCAATCACCTCCTCACACACACACACACACACACACACACACACACACACACGAAATAGGTGCATGTGTGTTTTCTGTGTGGACCATTTAATCACTGTTTTTTTTGTGTCTTTCGGTCCTGAACAGTGGAAGACAGATGACGGAAACGGATGATTTACGGGTTGCGTCTTACGTAGAGCACCAGATTCTGCTTCACACAGGTTCTGTTCAACCCGCTTTAATCGACCGATCCTCAGTCCCGCACCCCCTCTTAGCTACTGTTCCTGGTAGTCAGGCAGTAAAGCTTCAGGAGGAGCGCTCTCGTCGTAGGTTTAACCGCGGCGCTGACGGCTCGGCTCTTCAGTCGCTCTCCTGAATCAACTGAGCAGCGTGTTGAGCCAGAAAACTCCCCCAGGGTTTTACAAGAGTGAACCCAAAGGAAGAGGAAGATGAAGACAGTTGCTGTGTCCCAATTCAGGGTCTGCATCCTTCGAAGGCCCAAATTCTCCTTCTTCTCCCTGTTTTTGGAGGATGCACCGCTACGATCCTTCGCGGCCTCACATATCCCAAGACTCTTTGCACGCCCGAAAAATAAGAAAGAAAGAGAGAAAACGGCGACATCGCGTGGCGTAGATCGTCACTTTCGTGGTCCTGGGCGGCAGAAATCGCGACGTAAGGATAAAACATCTGGTGACGCAACCAGGAAACGCTCCAAAGGCGAGACCGTCCCATTTAACAACGGCTGACGAGGTTAACAAGGTCTCTCTGAAGGACTCGTCTTCAAAGACCGCAAAGGCCGAGTCCTTCGACGGATTCAGACCCTGAATTGAGACACAGCAACTGTTTAAAACCTTGAGCCCTCAACAATGGTTGGAGGCTTTCCAACAGCAGCAGTGTGTGAGGAGGGAGCCGTGATTACTCGGACTGCGCTGTGGTGAGAATAGCTAATGATTCGATCGGCAGGCCGTCAGCTGATTACAGCCGGGCTGAGAGACGCCACAAATAGTTTTTAACAGAGGGTGACGAGATTATCAGTCAACGTCTTAATAAAGCACTCTACATATTCGTGATTGCAGACCATGACATGTTGACTGGACTGTACTCGATGTAACCGGGGGAGTTCACAGTGGTACATCGGGGTTCTGAGCACGCGCAGCTGTGATTGGACCGCAGGAAGCGACGATGTTTTGGTTGAAGTTTCCACTTCACTCTCGCCGGTGAACGCTCGTAGCAGAACTTTCTCCTGCTCTGGCTTGACTCGTGTGTCTGTACCGGTCTTTCAATCAGCAAACCAGCAGGGGGTCATTGTTGCGAGGCAGCCAGAGAAAAATACAGTGCACGTAACGCTATATTAATCGTGACTTCGGTCGGCGGAACAGTTTTAAATATAGCACGTAAGAATGGAAGAGGCAGAAACAGTCGCGGCCTTCGCTGCTGAATGAGGAGCTGCAGACTCTCAGCCTCGCTGAGCTGAACCGGCTCACCTCCAACACGTCGGAGGAGTAAACGACACCTTCACTTTGCATGCTGAGCCGTGGGAAAAAAACCATGTCTTTATTTCTTTTCATGCCAGCGCGGCTCGAACGGTCAGAGGTGCTTCGTGCCTCATCTCAGCAGAAGTCTTGCAAACGCTGTTTTAAAGCGTCTGTTGAGATCTCCTCCTTGTTCCTCACATCACGGGTCACACGTTGATTCACCGACATCTGTTTTTATCCAAACACTTTGTTCACTATCTGTATGAATGCCTGAACCCGAAGCTCAGCAGAGCTTTGGCTGATCATAGAACCTGACAGTGATCTGTCACGGCTTCAGACGGATGATGTCGTCCTGGTTATAGACGCGTTTTCTGATCTGACGCCGCTGTTTGTTTTCAAAGGCGCGGACAGATTACATACTGGGTCGTTCCAATCATCTCTATAATTCTCGTACTTGTTGTTGACATATTTTTTATGTCCACATACGTCTTCAGGTAAAAGAGACGAGCCTCCACGCGGATCCGCTCTGCTGGCTCGTCAGAACTGCAGATGAGATGAATTTCCCCCCTCAGGAATCATTAACACCCCCGAAACACTTTGCAAGGCAAAACATCTGACGCGTGGTGGTTTGAAGTCCGTAATTTTAAAGCCCTGACACGTCGACACAGCAGGCGGCAGAGTGAAGCGTCAGCACCGGCAGCGCTATTAGATCACATGTTCTCCTCCGTATTAAATCATATTTACATTCCCGTAGTAACACGGTGGAGTTTCTGTGCTGTCGTCTGATCTTCCCGCTGATGAAACACAGTCAGAACTTGTATTTTGTGCTGCATGGTCCAAAGTGTTTAACTCAACGAGGTTTGAAGTCACACTTTTATATATTAATGTCCTTTTTTTACTCGGCGGCCTGAAAAAAAACATTTAGCTTTATAATAAACACCTTCAAAAACTGACCGGATGGTTCTGAACACGTGTTGACACCAGAATATATTGGATTGTAAATAGATTATTCTCTGTTTCTCATTCTTTACCAGCACATATAATATTATCTCAGGCTCCATTGACTCGCTTTTGTCTGCATCACATGATCCTCATCAGCTGATAAATCTCACAGGCTCTTAAGAATTCATCCACACACTTATTATCCACATCGTCTCATAAATGAAGCATCTACTGTTGAAGAAGACGACAACATGTGATTAAGACGTTAGTAAGTGGTTGAAAGATCTGGATAAAGACAGTAAGTGAATCTTGAGCTGAGAGTTTTAAGACACATCTGACTAACACGCTTTCTGACTGAATCCTGCAGACGTGAATGTAAAAGCCTCGTTTGGTTTGTTCTTCTTCGTTAACCGGTGTTGACACCTGGAGGAAGGAACAGGAAGTAAACATGTGAAACTGCTGCCGTGACGAACTTTTACAATTACAAATAAATTATCCGAGACTCTCTCTGGGGGCTGTCCCATGTCTACTTTGGCCAAATCAAACCGAGACAAACGCTGATTTGCATTTCCATTATCCCCGCGTAACCGTGTCGGGTCGAGCCGAGCGAATAGGACGACGTGACGTTTCACGCCAGCGGACAAAAACCGTGACGACCGCTCAAACAAGCCTGGTTGGTTTCCGTCCTGAAGCTTCAGACTTCTGCTTCCTTTCAATTTGACATCATGTCATGAGAGTCTTGCGTTAAATTACTGCTGGTGAAAAACACCAACCTTTCCCGATATCGCTGCTTCACAGTAAAAGCTTTTAAATAACTAAATGACAGAGGGCTTTTATTGTGAAGGATCTATGGAAAATAAAAGCTGTATTAGCAGCTGTTCTCTCTACTGAAGACAAGATAAACATCTTTACTGGACTTTTGGACTCATCTGTTTGTGCTGAAGGAACACACACACACACACACACACACACACACGCACACACCACACACACACTGCTGTCATTAATCCTTCCAGTCTCTCTCTCCCCCTCACACACACAAACATAACTCACCTGCTTCCTTCATTAATCCTCCCATCAGGACAAACACACACACACACACACACACACACACACACACACACAATCAGTGTCAGCCGTGTGTGTGTGTGTTGGCTGTATTGAAGTCTGAGGTTGTTGAATGGTCCTCTGGGACCACTCCATTACACTGTCTGCTAGCAATTAGCACCAGTGCTAACGACAGGACAGTGACTGATTGCACACACACACTGACACACACACACACACACACACACACAGACACGCAACAGTGGATACACATTGTTACCCAAGAATGGATGAAGGAATGTACACACACACGCACACACACACACACACCAGAAGTACTTCATTATCCTGCGTTCTGGCAATTAGCATCAGTGCTAACGACAGCAAAATGATCGAGGGTACACACACACACACACGCGCGCACGCTCTAGCAAAGTACTTCATTATTCTCTCTGCTAGCAATTAGCATCGGCATTAATGACAGTAAACACACACATACAGTCAGACACACACACACACACACACACACACACACACAATCGATGACACACTGACTGAACAGCAGCAGGTTCAGTTCCCTCCTGGTTTTCATGCAAAAGGGCAAATTCCTCGACTGCCGTGTCTGAGACATCATCTGATTAACAACACACACACACACACACACACACACACACAGAGTCACGTTCAGACAAACACTTAAAGGAACAGTCTGGAGTTTGTGAAACTTATTTAAGATGATTATAAGATGAGAAGTTCTGTATCAGCCTGTTAAATATAGAGCCGGAGCTGACGAGCCTTCCGGGTGCAAAGCTAACGTTTCTGTCCACACTTCATCATCCACTAAATACTCATGCTGTTTCTCTGAATAAGCAAATAAACCAGTCATTTGTATATTTTACCAGATTCTGTTGCCTGCTAGCTTAGCATAAAGACTGGAAGCTAGCCTACATCTAAATAACACAGAACAAACAAACCTGCAAACACTCGCTGAGCTCCTCGTCGGTAATTTCTCCCTTTAATCTCCTGATATCTGAGCGAAACAAACAGATGTTTCTCAGTCTTTTTGTAGGATAAGTGTCGTGGTATCTGGCAACCCACCAGAGGGAAAGACACGTAAAGGATCTTTTGCACATTTTCTGTTGTTTTACTGTGAGATTTAAAACTAAATAAAAGTAATTTCTCTTTTCTTGGTCTTAATTCTTTGTTCCTGCGCTGTAGCTCGTCCAGGTGTTGGGATGAAGGTGAGTTATTTGCTGATAATCCAGAAAAATCTCCCTTTTTCACTGCCTCATGTCGGCACGTATGAACAACCGGAGAGTATTTAGCATTTAGAATGAGTGCATCCTTAATGTAAACGCTCATTAGACTAAAATCAATCTTATTAAGTCTGTGTTATACGGTTGAACACTCGGCTGCAGGGTCACACTGCGCATCCCTCGTGAGTTAACGATTAAAGTTTACCAGGACGCATCCTTAAACCAGTTCAGAGGCGGGCCGTACTATTAGGCAAACCAGGAATTTACCTGGAGCCCCGAGCCCCCTCAAATGCCCTCTTTATATTTAGTCCCCATATTTAGTGTTTTTTATAAAAATCTCTTCACAATATTGGCATCGGGATTTCTAATTTGATCAACGTTTTGACGGTCTTTCCACCAACCGTGCACCCCTGTCCAGTCTGCACATGGGCTATTCCATGTTACGCATCACGCTCATCATGCTGCACATGTGCGGAGATGATTACAGCGTAAAATCCAAAACGGTAAAAAGCGGTAAGAGAGAGATAAGAGATAAATCGAGAGAAATGAAGCGAATATATACGAAAGCGGGACACAGAAAAAGAAGAAGAGGGACCAAAGGAGTTTATTTCAAAGCTGCCAAAGACATCAAGCTTTTTTGTAGGAACCACAGCGGCAGCAGGACCGTCGGCGGAACACAAGCAGCCGTCTACACCGTTTGCTCACCGGTAACGTTACAGCTGAATCTGTGACAGTATCTAATCGCTCCTGTCAATCTAAGTGGCTCTGGCTCAGCCGGCAGCGATGCTAATGATGCTAATGTGGATAATCAACAAACTGACAGAGATGATGC
>CAEMYA010000414.1:1977475-2003317 GCA_903131615.1 Diplodus sargus | reverse complement strand
ATTGGCCTTCAGATGCTCCTCTGAAGGAAGCAGACCCTGAATTGAGACACAGCATTTGTGTCAGAGATCACAACCTCTTGGGAGTCACCTCTGAAGATCCTTGAACGATAAACTACCAGCCAGGATCCGATAAATCTTGCACAAAGGAAATTAAATAAAGACTTCCTCGCTCTAAAACGTCTTCGATCTGCGAGTGGACGAGCAGCTGCTGCAGTTATTATAATCACTAACTTTATAAATAACAGGTTGTTATTCTTCTATATCATGTTTGCTGCTCTGTGTTTTTCCCTGATGAAGAACAGCTTCGTCCTCTGACAATCACCTGCAGGTGTAGCCTGGATGTTAATCATCAGCCTGCTGATTGGTTCAGTATTGATACGAGCTTGATGCAGATTGAGGTCACGCGTGTGCAGAGTGATTTGCGCCGTCATTTACTGTCAGAAAAGCCTGATGAGGATCGACAGTGTGCAGATTTCTGCTTCCTCAGTTTAACGGCTGCACTGACATTTTGTTTTTAGAATTGATCTTCATGTTCCCACGAAGATGAACTCTATTGATCCGGTGACCTCAGCAGCGCTTCAGAGGTTCAAACTCACGAGATGGAACATGTCAGTTCGTGTTCGTGTGTTATTTTGTGTTTGTTTGAGCGCCGGTGTCTTTTTTGGTTGTTCCCAATAAAGACAGAGTGCAGACGGCAGCATTTTGGGAGAGAGAGTCGCACCTGGAGCACTTTGTCGCGGCCGCTCTGAGTGCTTCTTGTTGAAAATCTGTGAACTTTTTCAGAAAGCTGCCGAGGTCGTCAGCGTGCGTCTTCGCCAGGCAGCCAAACAATCACCAGACAGGCTGCGACTCGTCATCCATCAACCTGGTGAGCAACAAAAATGGAGAGAAGCTCGTTTTGGCCAGAGAATCACTTCTGTGGGAGCAGATCGGCCGGACGCCGAACGAGTGAGTCACCAGAGTGGTTACCGCTGCGCCTGTCAATCAAAACACATTAGCCGCTTTTTCTATTTCCGACCACATGAAGAGCTTCAAGCCACGTTACATTTCAGGGAGACGAACCTTTGGTAGCACAACTAACACGGTTTGAGTTAAAAAAGAACATTTCACACGTGTTTCAAAGGACAGCTTCTCCAATGTTCATGATTTTCTGGTCTTTTATCGTTGAGTTGCAAAGATGTGACGTTAAAAATCAAACAACAATAACAACACGGCGATATCTGATTGTTCTCCTGAAGGAACGCAAGCTAGCTAACAGTGGTTGGATCAGGCCCTCAGTGAGATGATTTATTCTACCTTGATATTTGTATTTATAATAATTTTACGTGAACTCTTGAGCACATTTAGACAGTTCTGCAGTAACACCACCACCAGATGGCGCTCTGAGGCCCCCGTGGATGTGAATGGCTGATCAACACGACCGTATCTGGACGCCAAGCTTAGGAAAAGTTAATACCATGAACGTAACATATGTTGATGTCCACTTTTAAAACTTTTGAAGCTCTCACCTGCATCTCACGGTCTTTATTTCAGGCGTCACTCTGTCTGAATTTGTTTCCTCTCCTGCTCGTGTTTCCCGACTCGTTCAAACTCTCGTATCAGGAAGCACCTTTCTTCCCACTCAGTCAAATTCTCGGGCTGTCTCTCGCTGACAAACAGCTCTGTTGCTTTGGGCCCCTGGACTGTGTGGATAATCAGTGGGGGTGGAAAAGGTGAGGATAAATACACTGTTCCTCTAGAGACAGAGACACTGTGATGGATGCATGAGTGGGTGGCAGATGGTTGGTTTAGAGAGGCGATGAGATTAAAAAAAAAAAAATGAGAGAGGAGATGGAGAAGAGTGGATGAATGCGTGTATTGATCACAGAGATACATCAGACAGACAGTATGTAGCTACTGATAACCTCAAAATTACTGAAAAATGTCGCGTTTGATGCTGCACGATAACTTTCAGCAGAAAAGTCTGAACACTTTTTCGTTTCCATCAGGGAAACTCTAAAAAACTCCCAAATTGGACTCTGAGCAATAAAAGCTGTGCAGCAGATCTGGAGACAGTGATAAACGCCGGCTGTAAACAGGCTGCTGTGAGCGTAACCTGAGCGAAACTGACAACAGCAGGGACGGAGAAAACTCAGCGAGAGCACAGCGACGACGACGAGGAGCGAAAGCTTTAGTGAAAGAGCGACAAAAGGCGCCCGAGGACATCCGAGGATTCAGGAGCCGTCTGATTGGTCATCAGGGTGCAGACGCCCTCGGAAACAAGCTCAGGAAGCCACACCTCCAAACTATTTATTTCAACAGAGTCGACAACAAGTCATTAACTCGGCAAACAAAGCCAATGAACCGGAAAATGAAATGGAGACACTTTCCAATAATGCAACAAAGGCTATCATGAATTTTTCTTAGACCAATGACCACACAGAGAGAGAGAGAGAGAGAGAGAGCGTTCAGCCGGGGAGCCGGTTGAATCTAAATCACAGGCGGGTTGCAGGTTTTCATTTGGCGTGTGAGGCTTCTGAACTTGGCCGGCTCGTCCTCGGGGGCCCATCAGGCCTCGACTGACAGTTGCAAAGCTTCAGATAAGAACCGCAGAGACCGCCGGAGTGACACCGCTGTCAACAAGACGCCATCTCAGCCATCGTCGTACGCAGATATCGACACGTGATACGTTCACTCTCATTGATTTGTCCGCCCTCTTTTTTTAATGAGAAACTGTGTGTTGTGAGATGTTGTGCAGCCGTGTTTGTGTTGTTATCAGCATCTCTTACGAAACCTAAACAAACAATCAATCCGTGCAGATCGAGGCGACTGTACTTTTTGCTACGCTGCTCTGAGCGTCCATGTCCACATTTTGTTTTTTTTATTATGAGCACCAGCGTTTAATTTCAATTACTTGAAACGAGGAACAAGCGTATGTGGCTGCATGAGGCCGACAGGGAAACAGTGCTTCTCCCAGCGTCTTTTATCAGAGTGCTCCACCTTTGTTGTGCGGCTTTTCAGAAAGCCGCTGGTGGCGTCACCGCCGCTCTTTGTTGAGAGACCGTTAATGTTGCACATCGACGGGACTCGTCACACAAATGGAGGCGAAGCTTTTCCAGAAAAGTCCATTTGCAGGAGCCGATCGTCTGGACACTGAATGCAGCTGCTGGTGAGTGACGTGCTTTCATCACCGGCGTGTTGCTAGCATGTTATTAGCTGAATGGTCAGGCCTCTGTTACCACGGTGACATGTCAATCACATGTCAATCAGATGTCAATCAAAACCCAACGTGCAGCTTTCTCCTGAGCGCCATCAGAGCCTTTCTGCCTGCGAGAAACTGACGATACCGACATTCTTCTGGAGCAGAATCCCAAATTATTTTATGAGCTGCAGCAACAACTATTTTTATTGTTGATTAATCTGCTGATTATTTTCACGATTATGTGTGAAAATTGTCACAAAGCCCAAAACAAAAGCTTCATCTGTTTCCTTGTGTCCAGTAAAAAGCCCCACAAATCTTTATTTATGACATAATTGACAAAGAAAATCTAAAAATTGTCAATATATTGAGTGTTGTAATCTTAAAAGTCTGCTGAGGATTTTGTCTTTATTCAGATGTGTAGCTACACAGTGAACGACCATATAAATAAGAGCAGACGATTAACGTTAAATGTGACCATTTTCTCTTCTTCTATAATTGTCTGTGCAGCTTCATTAATCGTCAGGGGAACAATCGACTTAGTGAAGAAGAAATAACTAATAAAAACAACTGAGAGAAAGAGAGAAGAGAGAGACGACCGGTTAATTCATATACTTACAATTAAAGCAGAGCGATCAGCTCAGTGGGCCTCCGGAGGTGACGGCCCGTCAGTCTACCAGAACATAACGAGGTTCTGATGCTGGTCCGAACACCTCGAGGCTCAGGAGCTGCAGGTTACTGGACCTGCTCTTTAAACCTCATACATGCAAAAATAAAAAGCTGAGGTTGATCGTTTGATTCTTTGTGTCAAAATGTGATATTATCTCAGATATTTGAGGCTTCAGAACCTCTTTGTTCTGGAGCTTTATGGACTGCGTGACCCTGCTGTTTAAATGTAAATCAGGATTCGGACTCACAGATTCATCAGGATACGTTTCATGAATACTCCGACTTTAATCAGCTCTTCTCTCTCTCTGGTCTTTTGCGTTCGGCAGAAATAATTGAGCAGTGAAGCCTCCAAAGTTGCAACGAGGATCGTCGATTCCCCCCGCGAGGATTTAATCGACAGAAACGTGGATGAAATCTCCAAAAAGAATCATAATCAAACTGTTTAAAAAAGCTGTTTTCGCAAGGCCGGTTGTTCTTTAAAGGCGTCCAATCAGATTAGCCCTGAAACTAGAGATCGTTAAGGTTTCCAGGCATGACGGAACAACGTGAACAGATAAAAGAAGGAGCAGAATCGGATAAAGAAACAGAGCGAGAGAATAAAGGGAGAAACTGAGCAAGATGTTCAGCGATGACACCGCTGCAGGAGGGACGTAATTAAATCTAATTACAATGTTCATTTAGATCATCTGCAGCTACTTGTTAAACACAGCCTCCCCAATCTCAAGGTTAATTAAGATTATTGTGGCTCGGCACTCTGGGACTCAAACGCGCTGCTCAAGAATTTAAATGATCGTACAAGAGACACTGAGACGGAGCGAGAGGTCTGAGAGGCGCCTCGGATTCATTTCTGCTGTCTTCTGATGTCACGTTGACGGAATCGCAGTGAGTTTGGTCGTTTGCACGTGTCGCGAAGCTACTAACACTACAAACTACAAACACACCAACGAGCCTCGATGTTGCACCGGGTTCCTTCCTGCCGCTGACTAATAGTCCCTCCAGTCACACACAGAAACTTCAGAGCCGATCACAACCTGCTGTAACTTTCTCTGTGGAATTCCACCTCAGCTGAAGGTTTGCAAACATGTCAATGGTTGAAAAAAGGGCCACAGTCATACAGCGTCTGTACGCTGCGGAAAAATCTATACTGAAGGCCAAACAAGACACAAACACTGTGAAAGTCTCACATTGATGTTCTGAAGGTCACAGCGCTGACGTCCAGAGGAGGCAAGAGTCCACAAGTTAACTAACAGAAGCTCACGTCACATTAATATAACTCAAAGACTGTTAAAGTTAAAGGTAGAATCAGTAGGATTTTGTCCCAGCTGTTCCTGAACGCACCACCAAGACAGCTGTTTGTTGAGTCTCATTCCCAGGACGTCAAACAGACACATGTTGGGTTGGTAAAGCGTCCCGAGCAGCAACAAAGAGAGAAAATCAGAAACTCTCTGCAGATACGAGACACTAACACGCCTTTTCTCCACATTCCAGCTTCCCTCTCTGTCTGTTCACGGCTTCTTATGGCTTCGTTTCGTCTCGCTGCGTCTGCCGTGTGTGTGAACAATCCAAAATTCCCATCAGATGCATCTAAACTAAAGTAATGAGCCTGTTTTGAATACGTGAGGAAGAGAAAGTTACTTTATACTTTATTATTTGTACTCTGTTTCCTTCCACCTCTGCTGTTCTCGTGGACCTTTCAAACGAAACCAAACATGACAGTTTACAGTCCGCTCTCTGCTGGGAATGAAGCAGAAATCACTGCTCTGACGACTCGTGTTCAGTCTTCTCACGACTCCACACAGATCTGATGATTCTGACGTGAACATTTTGTCGACACGCAGCTCGGAGACGCTCGTTTCACTCGGTTGCAGCTCGGTGTTGTTCCTGTCAGATACAAGCACAGCAGCTCCGACAGCCGTCTTCTTAATTCATCCTCACAATACAAGGTCCACTATCTTCATCGCAACTAAATCAGTGTCATCTGCAGACTGTATCAGTGACCTGCTTCTAAAAACAGTCAGACTTGTAGAGCGTTAACTGATCCAGCAGCACCGCAACCGGCAGCGTCAGCTGACTCTGTCTCGTTTCGGGCCTTGTTATCGTGCAGCTGGACCTCCGTGAGCTGAACGAGCTGCGATTTGCTGGGGGGAGATTTACGATCCACGCAGACCACAAAGCCTCGAGAGGCTGCTGTCATCTTGTTATATGCATCCAGCCTCCTTCTGTTGATCCGGTCCAGCGTGTCATGAAAACCCCCGAATGTATTTTACATGAGCCTGAAAATGGGCCGAGGCAGAGAGAGCGTTTAGTCCGAGGCCTCGGGGGAAATTCTGAGAGGCTCCTCTGCTCCACATTTATATTCTGCTCCGGAGAGTCCGGCGGGCCGATGAGGCTGGACGCAAAGCTGCTGACACACACGCACACACACACACACACACACACACACACACACACACACACTCAGCGCTGCTCCTTTGTTTATCCTTATTCTCATGCGTCTCCCTTATCGCAGAAATAAAACCAGACTCAAGCTGACATATTCAGGATTGAGGTGTTTTATTCTCAATTGAAACATTTCTAAATATTTATAGATGCTTCTTTTTTATGGGGGGGGGGGCAAAAGAAAACCATCACCAAAAATCTGACCTCTTCCTTATTTACAACGGGAGCAAAGGAGGAAGTAACAAAAGTAGAAGAATGACAAAGTCCTCCAGCTGAAACCTTAAAAAGGTTTAACATGTATTCAAACTGTACAGCAGCGTCTCCGTCTCCGTGTGACTGTAAAATGAATCATCACTGTGTCAAACAATCAGCTGCTAATACAGACGTATGTTTACCTCCTCACACACACACACTCACACACACACACTCACACACACACACACACACACACATCCAAGGTCTCTGTTGAGTATCTGCAATAAGGCCAGCCGATGCAATGCACACCTACACACTTCGATTCTCTCTCCCTCTCTCTCTCTCTCACACAGACCCACACACAAAAACAAACACACACACACACACACACACAGGAAAACATAATTAAGAAGTGGCGGCTGCACGACGAAGCCACCGCATGAAAATCAAACAGTGCAAACAGTCTGGAGCCGAGCAGAAACACGCCGGGTTCAGTCCTCAGCATCAGTATTCAGTCTGCCGTTTCTCGTACTTCCTGTAGTTTAGCACTTTGTCTGACTTGTACGTTTATATCTCCAATAATTGGGCGTCTGGAAAATGTAACCCAGCTGATAACGGGCTGTTTACTGCTTATGGGGGAAAAAAAGAACAATGCAACGACCATCTGGAGGAGTCGGAGCAGAGAGGAGGCTGACGGGCCGACCTCCCTCTCTTCTCTTATTCCAGTCCAGGTGACTAAAGGTTTGGTCGTTCTGATGAGATAAGAAGTTCAGTCGCTCCACTCAACCGCCAGCATCCGTAACTCGTGTCGCCCACAATGTCTGACAAACGGCTGATTTCAGATGCAGCTCAAACATTTGGACAAAATAAGAGCATACGGCCTCTTGGAAGGTCACGCACACATCAAATCCTCTCCTTAATCCGTCCTGCTGCTCTCCACCTGCAGAACATCCCTCGTCCTCCTCCCCTGACTCTGTGTAACACCCAGCTCCACCTCCTCCACCTCCTTCATTAACTCCTCTTTCTCCCACTTGGCCTCCTCGGCCCGGCGATTCTGCTGACACCCTCAAGTTATTTTATTCATCCTCGTGGAGAATAAATAAAAGGAAATCACACACAACCCGGATCAACCTGAAACCCTGCAGCACCTTCACCATGTCTCAGGTTTATAAAGCCGTCAGCCGAGCCAGACTTTTGTTTCTGCACCTCCAATGAGGATGTTATATTTCATCACACATATCTGTTTGTTTGTTGATTCGTCACCAGAATCACACAAAATCCACTGAACAGATTTCCACAAAACCTGGATGGAGGATGGTGCTCGGCCCGGGAATAACCGCCTCTGGAGGTCGTATCAGAGGCGCAGTATTGGCAAATCGAAGCAGTGTGAACGGATAAGCTGGCTGCGTGTATCGAGGACGGTCTGTTAACTGCACAGGTCCTTCACTCAGTTAATAAAGAGAAATGTCCCACAAAGCAACGTTACAGGACCAAACTAAGGTAACGTAGTAACTGCAACTGTCTTTAGCAACTTATGTGAGGAAGAAAATACCGCAGGTATAAGTGGAGCAGCGTCCGTCATCCTGTCTGTCCTCCTGAATTTTTGTCACATTTCTGCCCGAAAAACTGCATCTGTGACAGGCAGAAAACTTTAACTCACTGAGTGTTTGTGTTGCTGTAGTTACTGTTGTCACGGTGACCATCTGCCCTCCGGACCAAGACTTAAGTGAACTTTTCACAGAAAATCGTCCCCCGCGAGTGAGGGAGTCAGACAGCGTCCAATTTACTGTTGGCAATTATTCAATTATGTAATTTAGAGTGAAAAACGTTAGATTGACATGGGGGACACCGGGGAAACACCTTGAAAACACACCAACGTCATCGTCGTTACACAGCAGTTTGTCTTTACGCTCGCTTGGTTCTGTGTGAACGACCATCAGCAGAGAATTGGTGAACCGCTTCTGCTGCGTTACTGCACCATCTCTGTGTGAAAGGAGCTGGTGAAAACAGCTCCAGCACTCAAAAGCCAGATGTTCTTGTTCGTATTGTGAGGATGATCTCCTGTGAAGAAGCTTTCCTGCCTCTATCATTCAGTTAGCACCTCTCAACATGTCGGCCTGACCGCAGAGTGTCCACTCGGACCAATAACAACAACTCGGAGGAGGTCGGAGAAGTCCACAAAGTGCTGAAAAAGAGAAAAGAAGTTGACATTTTACAAAGCAGAATGTCACTCGCTGGTTATCAGGTTATTTGAGTGCACACACACACACACACACAGAGTGACTCAATATTTGCTTTCTTTAGTTGCTTGTGTGTCCTTCTTGAACTTTTCTTCCTTTCTTCTCTCCCAGATTGCTCGATCTTTCCCTCCTCGCCTCCTCTCGGTACGTCTCCATCCGTCAACATTTAAGTGAAGCTTTTATTTAATCCCCTCTCTGCTATCACTGTGGCAAATTGGCTCATGTTTGTGTTATCAGGCGCTTTCCTCTAACTCATAAATCTCACGCTGTCTCTATTTCCTCTCCTCTCTTATTTTCCAGGGGAGACTAATGTCGTACGAGGGGTTCGGAAAACTTCTCTTCTTCGCTCCTCCTGCTGAACTCATTTCATTTCTTCTCATCTCCTCTTCCTTCTTTCTCCTTCCACTTCTCTTTATCTTCTCTCAGCTCACTTCTCTCCTCTTTCCTGTCTATAAACATCAACATGTCTTACTCGTGTTTATTTCTTTGATTCCCTGACAGTGAATTACGTTTGATAGCAAAATAAATGTTTCAGCGTCGTTTTGTTTGGTCTGATTATTCCAGACACATTAAAATAAATACATCTTGGTGAAAATTGGATTTGTGGAGGCATCCTGACTCGAACTGCTGCATTATTATTATTCACTTTTCTCTGCAGCTTTTCCTTCACAGTTTTTTTTTTTTAAATGATGTTTAATGGTTTTTTAAAAATAAGCATGCAGCATAAAATCCTCTGCTTCTTTTAAATAACTGATATTTTTGGAGACACCGAAAGAAAAGTCAGAATTAATGACCAAAGTCAACCTGAGGACAGCAGACAGACACACAAACACACACACACACTCCGTAAGTATTCACATACACACCTCTACACATCGATGATCACCACACACACACACACACACACACACACACACACATGCAACCTTGGGAGCCTCCTGCTGCCACGGCAACCTTCCAGCGGGCAGATTAAGCCGAACAGACACGAGCCAGGGTTGTAATTAGTGTGAGTGTGTGAGCGCTAACCAGACACACCTGTCCCCAGTCGGGTACTGGTCGCTCCAACCAGACCATGACGAATACCAGTGTCACACACACACACACACACACACACACACACACACACACACACACACAGCTGTATCGGCTGCCTAGAGATCAGTTTGGCTGGAGATCCATTAAAAGATCAGCCTGAAAGTGTCGCCGTCATTTATTTCCATTTGCTTTCATCTTGAGTCTGAATGTGACCCGTTCGAAGCCACGACGGGATATATAAATATCCTGGAGAAGATAATCGGACAAGAAGAAGTTTCTCAAACAAAGATTAGTTTACTTTACTGAATTCAGTGTGAACTGATCGACGTAAAAGTCTCAGTGATCTCTGTAAAAGTAATAATCACAACATATGAACACCACGGCACCTGACTGACGCTGACGTTGGTCCGTCTCTCACGACTCAAATCATCCGAAAAAATGTTCACTGACAAGTTCAAACTGAACTTTTCTTCATGTTGCAACTTGATGTTCGTTTAGGTTGAACCTTTATATTCCTTTCTCGTCACAATGCTTTGGTATACGCATTAAAAACCACTTGGTTAGAGACAGAAAAGAATCAGGGTTTGGCTTTAAAAATACGTGTTTTGATGACGACAAAAACGTCTGGAAATGTTGTAAAGTCTCCGTCAAACATCCAGTCGTGTGAAACTTGAACCGCGGACTGGTTTCTACTGGTTTTGGACACAATGGCGCTCAATGACGCAGAGGAAGAAGGTCAGGCTCTCGATACACTGACAAAACATTTTAATAGATAAATTCCATTGTTGTTGGATTTGATGACAGTAAGAAAAAATGAAGTAGTAAAACCAGTTTCCACTATTTTCTGAGTTTGGTAAAAAAACAAAAGTTTACACCCCAGATTGAAGACGGAAGAAACAGATTGCACAACACACCGGAGCAATAACCTGCAGGAGGCAAAAGATTTTAGAGGACTTAAAAACTCACATGTCCTGATTATCTGGCATCAGCCGAGCCACCGTTGTCATCTGTGTTGCCTGCTTTTTCCACAAACAAGAACAGATGAGACCAACAAATTGTATTTGGGAACATTAGATGCAAATTAGCCTCCTCCTGTCTATTCCCTCACCAGAGACCAACCTCCAGACCTGGACGCTGCCCCAGTCTCGGTCCAATTTAGCCCCCGGAAATGTGGTTTCCACCGTCGCCAGAGTGAGTGTACAAAGAAATGTCAGCTCACAAATTCTAATGTGAAATCCATTCCAAGACAATAATAAGATTTGCTTATGAATTGAGCCCAACGTGTGAGCTGAGGGGATGTTTGAAAGCCAACTTGGCAACTAAAAAGGATCCTCGCACTGAAATCTGAGTTGAGATCGCGTGATGTTTTCACCTTCCAGACTCCAGATCAGTCTTGTGCCACATTATTACATGCGGCATGAAACCAACCATCACCTCCAGCTTCACTCCTTTCCGCCCCTCATCTCTCCGACTCTGTGTGGCCCTCACAAGCAGCAGCAGCAGCAGCAGCAGCGACGGCTTTCTCCAACGACTCCAACGTTTCTTCGAGCTCACTTCAAACGAAAAGCCTCGGTGCTAATTACTCCCACAAGTGGAGCCCCGCTGTCGAGTACAAAGCGTGAAACGTATATTTTCAGCTCTCTTTTCATCTGAAACTCAGAAAGTCTGCTTGCTCCATCAACTCACTTGACCCTCCTCCCTTGAAGTCGTACTTCCCTGACTTCTTCTTTTTTTTACATCTCAGCATGCACACCTCTGCAGGAGCTCGGCAGCGATCAGCCTCCAACGCTTTCTGCCCCGAAGATCCACCAGGACTCAGTCTTTACCAGCTCTCTGATAACAGAAAAAAAATGGGGAACTTCTTCAAAGCCCGGCCCGGTTTGTCATGTTTATAGCATGTCAGCCTCCGCGGGTCGCCCTTAATGACGCCACCCTTCATCTGCGGTGGTGCTGTATCGAGCACTGTGCGAACTGAATGAACTTTAATATTCAACTTCTTTTATTTCTCCCTTTGTTTCTAGTTTCACAACTTCACAGTCTCTGTTTGACTTTGCACTAATCACCTCCTGCAGAGAGATAACTTCTAACCTTCTTGAGCTCCTGAACTTCGGCTTTTTATTATGGATAAGAGAAAACTAAATATATTTAAAATTCTCGTAGAAAGTTCTCAAACTTCAATAACCTCTTTTTTAAAGAACGATTCTTATTAAAAACTGAGCACGATGTCACACATGAGGACACATTCAGATCAATTCATTTAGTTGTGAATAGTTTAACTCAGCGTATAATCTCAGAAGATGCTTGTTGGGTTTGAGAAAATAGTTGATAATGATGTTCGGTTTGTCTCAGCTGATTAAAGCAAAGGTTCAATCTGAAAGATGTGGAGATGATTTGAAAAAGACGTAATTTGTGTTTGAATATAAGCTGTTGAATTACTTAAAAGTGTCACTGTTACCTTTATACACTCTTTAACATGAGAGTGGTCCCTGACAGATAGATTATAAGATCCCCAGATCTTAACGGTTCTGGAGTGATTCTGTTGTTGAGAGCAGAAGAAAGGAAAGGCCCCTTTTTGTGATCTTGTTTTCTTGGGTATTACCAAGAGTAAACCCGACCCGGTCGACTCAGTCTGCTGGTTTGTAGTCTGTCTGAGGGGTCGAACACACACGTTTTGCTTTTGGGTGTGACGGCACAGTGACCTGCCAAAGTTCACAAAGTGGACTTCCACGTGAAGCCAAGACACGACTTGCTCCATCACCGGATGCAAATGTTCTTTTGTGCCAAGTGAACGGGAGGCGGATGTTGATTTTGCGTTTATGTGACAGGCATCTTGTTTTTATTTTGTGCAAGAAGTGACGAAATATGGACGAAAGGGTGGCGCTGGGGAGGATATTAACTGGACCTGACTGAGAACCCGCGTACACCCCATGGACGATCCAAAACGTAGCCACACTTTGAAGCAAAGTCTATTTTATCGTCTATTTTACTCTGAATCGGACCATAATTTACAAAAATGACCATCAGGCTGTGTTGAGGAGCACTTGAAACTAGTGATTGGGAAACTGTTTACTATGGTGATGAATCATTTAAGAAGTCGGGTCATTTTCTCATAAGCTTACATATAATCAGACTTCTTTCTGAAACCAGTTGAGTCGTCCTCTGCTGCCGGCATGCAGGTTCACAGCACTTTAGTGTTGCTGGCTTCACTTCTCAGACCACCAGCCGACACTTTATGATCTCTGCTCAGACTTATTGTTTATTTTTGTCATCACCTCTGGTTGGACAGCGGACGTTGCATCCTACTTAGCTGCTACAGACGGGACATCACAGCCCAGCCACCAGAATAAATGTTGATAATTAACCAAAAATCCGAAGTTTTTTTATGCCTTGACCTCCACAGCACTGTCAAAAGATGAGTTTCAACACACCAACGGTTTGCAGAAACTCTGTTGTCCAACTTCAAAGCATCGGGCGCAGTGAGAGCTGTAAGGTTGGAAATATCCTGGAGTACAAATCAGTGCAATGTTGAGTCTGTGAGAGTTTGTGTGGTCAGAGGCTCAGAGCGACCTGCACGGCGGCAGAGTTACAACCTCCTTCAGTCAGATCAAAGACGCCGCTGCAAATGAAAGAGCGACGAGGGAGCGACACGAGCGCTTATCAGGGAGAGCTGACAGGCAGAGAGAGGCTGACCGGAGCTTGTAAAGCAGGGAGAAAAAGGGGGGAGGACCCTTAAAAAGAGAGCGTACCCGACCACTGCGACTGATATCAAACTCAGGAAAACACTCGAAATGTACAGAGAGTCGACGCAGTGTGGCAGACTGGTTTCACTTTGTCATTAATGAGAGTTTGAGACAGAATTTTCTTTATTGTACTGTGAGAAATATAAATATCTGAGAGATGTGAATAATATATTTCCTGGATTTATCTCTTCATCTCCCCAAGCCTGTAAAGCGACCTCATCAGTGTGATGAGAAAAGTTGGTGTATGAACAGTAAAATGAACGACTGAGTGATTAAAAGTGTGTGTGTTGTTGTTTTTGTTATTCGATAATACGTAGCTTAGCTTTGGTGATAATGTGCCTTAAAACATTTGTGCCAATAAATCTTATTTGAATATGAATTCAGAATAAAGGATCTAACTGTAGGAAAGGTGTGTAAATTATGAAAACATTCTGTGATTAAAGGTATTAACCACTGAAAATCTACTGCTGTGCTGAGGATGGGATGCACATCTTGTTTTTTAGATATCGAGCTGCTTCTTCTGATTATTCAGAGTTGGTTGAATGTCATATAATTTAATGATTCACAGCAGGTCATATGGATAGTTTCAGAAACTTCTCAGCAAAGCTACAGCATAATAAACCTCTCAAATCTTAACGTCACACATTTGCAGTTTGAATTTGTAACCAAATACAAACCAGAACAAACAAAATACAACAGAATCAAACAGGATATTGGAGCAAGAGGGTCAAAGCACACCGTCATGACGGAGGAGTACGTCCAAACGGTACGTAGCTGTATGCACTCTGTAAAGGCAGTCAGAATTGAGCAATTTGGTCAAATAACATGAGGTGATTGAAACCTGGGTGTAAATGCAGAGTGTGATCTTTCCTCATTTGTTGTACGACACTGTTTTCCAAACAGTAGTGGGATCAATAAAAACAGTGCGCCCTGTTTCTATTTTCATTTCTGTTGATGGTAACTGGCTGGAGGGAGGAAATCCCGAGCGAGCGGCAAGTTCCTGGTAAGCAAACCCACCAACATTGCCGTTGGCTTGTATTTTTATTTCCAGAAGAGTTACATCTGTATAAAACACGTTCTCAAACTTACAAATCGTTTACTTTTGCTTGAATCTGATCCGCAGCGCACAGATACGGCATAACAGAAGTGCATATTTACCGGGTTCAGCTTAGACAGCGAGCATCACGTCACACTGGATGCTCACATGCAGTTTGGTTAGTTATCTATGCACGAGTGTAAGCAAATTAATCTTCTGGAAACAATAAACAGAAACAGCTGAAATAGGCTCTAATGAAAAGCATCCAGTCGTGTGAGCGAGGACTAACCCATCGACTCGTGGAGGTAGAGATAAAAACAAACACTCTGCAGAGAAATAGCTGCTGATGACACATGATTAATTACATGTCGAATAAAACACCAAAGTAGGTGGTTAAAAACAACAACTTGAGCTTGAAAACAAATTAAACTCCTCCACAAATCCCTCCTGTCCTGCAGCCTCCCTCCGTCTACAGTCCTCAGTGTCAGACATGTTGTATGTCTGGTCACCCGGGTGCATTAGGAGCCGATCATCTGAGCTGACATTTGACAATCTTAAGAGATTAAGGAGCCATGGCGTTCGCCCGGCGAGGCGGTTACGGGTTTGTGTCTGCGGGCTCGGAGGTCTGAGCGGAGTGTCGGGCTGCAGCTGGCATTTCATTTCAGTCAGACACCAAAAGGTTGTCGGACTTAGAGTTCAACAGTGTTCCTCCAGGCAGCAGAGAGCTGCACTTATCGCAGGGAGGCTTGTTAAAGCCTGGACACACACACACACACACACACACACACACACGGGGATAGACATGATTTAAAAAATACAGGGGCATACAGGGACAAAGACATAGAAGCACACACACACGATCAAAATACACACTTGGACAGCTGTGTGCACCGCTGGCACATGTGCATGAGTGTTAGGGACACACACCTGCACACACTGCAGGGCAGGATAAAGTGTTATCTGTCAGTGCCTTGCTCAGGGGCAGGACTGAACTTCAACGTTTATTCACTCTGAGTCATAGTTTCTCTTCTGCTGCTGCTCGTCTGCACGTTAACTCTCACACAAAGGCAGCTGGTTTCATAACCGTGAACGTGTTTGTTGTTGAGTACGTGAGTCTCCTCTCCCGTCCTGCGTCTCCGTGTGGACTGAAGTCAGGAGGGCGTCCTGCGAGTTAATTCATTTTCAAATCTGGCCACTGGATCAGACGATCAGCTGTCTCGCATCTACATAGAATATAATCTGTGTTTTGGTTAGATAAAGCTCTGGAACACACACACACACACTTTATACACACATCTGGCATGTGAATACACACTCAAACACACACACACAGGTAGCATCTGGTGTCATCTGGGAGAGCAGGAAGCATGTGATCAAAGCTGCATTTTGCCAATCAGGTTTCTCTTTGATGTGAGCTCCTTCAGGTTGCAGGCGGATCCCTCTGAGGGTCCTCCAGCCAGATCCTCCGGGGAGAATGTGATATTTATGTTCCGACAAGACAAAAATCCAGGATCCAGAGAGGCTGCTTAGAACATAAACATCGCGTCTGACCTATATTTAATGTAAAAACAACACAAAGACTAGTTCTTTGAAATACAGACACAGGAAATCATCTTTACCTGCTTAAGTTATCTCATAGTTGTTGAGATATTTCAGTCTGAATCAAAGTGGTGAGTCTAGAAATAAGCAATTAAAGACATTTCATCGATTTGCATCTTCCATCTGCGCCACTTATATCACGTAAAACTGCAGAAAAACAAAAAGCACTCTTAGCAATAAAGCTGTGACATTTTATTGTCAACATTAAAACACTGCTGACAACATCACACTCTAAAACCAATCACAGAAGCCGATCATAATGTGGAAACTTTGGGTTTAAATTTCTGATGCTGTCAGATTTCTGACGCAGTTGGTCTCGGCTCTCCAGAGCTGAACATCGTCTGTAGGCGAACATGTTTCAGCAGACAGGAGTACGACAATCTACAAAAGTCACCAGCTGGAATTTGAACCAGTGACGATTGCGAACCCTGTGACATGAGCTGCTACACTTCCACCTCCAGGGCGATCCGGCTGTGAACTTTTTGTCTCGGGCAGTGCAAAGTCACAGCTTACACAGAGGGAGAAATCCAACAATATGTGTTGCTGAAATCCACAAAACCTGCAGGAAAAGAAAAAAGTTCCCTGAAGACCGACTTCACACATACATCTACGGATCACACTGCAGTTACCTAACACAATGCTTCACACACCCTGGAAACATGCAAACCTTCCATCTAAAAGGTCCATCAGGGCAGAAAAATAACCTCCAGTGTATGAAATACTAACCGTATGCATGCTGCAGGACTAATGTACTACATACTGTATGGACAACTTTGCCCGGTGCTATGAGTTTACAGTCAACAGAGGGTAGAGACACAAAGAAGAGTCATCAACAAGAGTCAGAAAACTGACTGTTAGTATATTTAGTTTTCCACATGATGAAACAAAGAGAGAAGTGTAAACTCAGTGTAAGAAAAAAGAAAATAATGTCTAAGGGCGAAAAGATCTCTCCACAAAAGAGAATTGGGGGGAAAAAAAATAAGAGGACAGAGACAAAAGAGAATCTGGGAAAAGAACAACACCTGACATCAAACGGCAGCACAGATTGAGACTGGTACACAAATAAATAATACATAAGGAGTCAGGAAAATGAAGTAGCCTCGATGCAGATGGTGAAAAAAACAATAGAGAGAGAGTCAATGTGAGCAGAGAAATACTATCCAGCTCCTGATCCTGAAGATGGACCGGATCACACAGAGTTGTAACACTCAAACCCTGTAGATTCAACTGGTCGTAGTTTTACATCCTTTACGGAGAATAAGGGCTGTGGTCAACCTGCGTAAAGCCCTCGGCCCGTTTTTAAGTGAACACGGACCTTCTTATTTTACAAATTCCAACGGCTTTGCAAATTTAATGCATAAAATAAGAATAATGTATGGTAAATATAAATTAGATCAAACAGAATGAACACAGTTGTGTTGTCCTTTAAAGCGAAACTCTCATGAACGTGTCCAAAACTGAGACTACGGTAAATCTTAAACGTGCCTCTTTCATCGTAATTATGCTTTTACACGAAGGTTTGACTCATATTCAATCCCAAATAAAGCTTCGGTTGCTTTTTGGCGAGAGTTTCGCTTTAAGGTCAGTTGGTTTATTTAGTTTGTTTAGGCAAAAAGCTGACCTGCTACGAGGTCCCGGGCGTCTCTTAGCTTGTCAGTTATGTAGTTAACGACGACATCAGGCTCACTTAGATTGCGCCGCCGACATAGCTGAAGCCTTTCTAACCGTCTTTTTAGATTACGCACGCCATTGTATATATTATCTGTAAACCCATCGGTCAGCATGCCATGCCACTTGTGTGTGATGGAAATCTCAGGCCTATCATATCACAGTCATTATCTCGAGATCTGGAATTAATTATATTGTTATCTCGGGAAAACAAAGTTTCGTTATCACGAGATCTCGAGAAAATTATCCTGTTATCTCAGGAAAACGGCAGTTGTTGTTTCGAGATATTAACTTGAGAAAACAAATGAAATTAACTTGTTATCACGGGAAAACTGAGGAAATAAAATGCATGAATGCATGGCTCTTTAGGGCTTCCGTACTTAACTGTACAGTATTAACTCATTTTCAATCTTAAATCAATGAACATGAATTATTCAATGACAAAATATCATATACAGCTGCACAATAACTTTTTAACAGCCAACACACACTTATGTATATGACTTTTAACTCATCACAGCTTAATGTACACAAATTAGGAAATGAATGACTTTCAATTATGTTTTTGTACCAAAGACAATGAAATGAATTATCTTCTGTAAACTTAATTGCACACAGCTGCGTGTGTGTTTTAGCTCAACAACCAGCTCAAACCAGTTTAAACCCGCTTTCTTAGCTGTATAGATGTGCTAGCGCAATTAACACAGATGTCATTGTTTTCCCATAGAATTACATAATAAAATACATTTTCAACCTCAACACACACGTTTATCTGTCTCCGGTTAGCTTTTAAACACTATCACTGAAGTATAACTATACACAGTGGAAACATATTCAGTAAAATAAGCAAGTAATTAGCTGTGGTCCACATCGCTAGCACGCTAGGCTAACGTTCATAGCATTCACTCACCAGAGTTTTCACTCGATAAAAATCGATATCCACACGGTTTAACAAGAAAATTCTCTTCCTTGTACGGAAGTCCTCCAAACCGATAACTCGAACAAAATTGTAGTTTTAACACCTTAACAGGCAATTATCAACTTTATCAAACTCGCTCATCTTTCATGTGGTGCATGGAAATGACCGAGAACAGAGAAAAAAAAAACAAGAATAGAGCTTACAATCAATTACTTAAGTTCATTTATTGCCAGAAAATGACTTCTTATACTTGTGTTCATTTAGTTTCAGAATCATTTCATTCATATATTCAAACAATAACATCCAATAAAAAAAGGCCATTTAAGTTTTTTGTCAAGCAACAAACATTCTATATCGTTGCCATAGCAACAACATGAAAAAGATCAAAGGGAAAGTGTATCAAAGCCCCAGCTGATGTCATCAAAGACATTTTAGAATGTTGGAACGTTGTGGAGTCTCAGACATACTATTTCCTAATAGCTTTTTATTTGAGCATGGACCACAGTTCAGACACACATCTTTCTGTCGCAATGGAGCGTAAAGGAAGGAAAGGTAGGAAAGGCAAGAAGCCAGATACCCCAGACGATAGGACAGGAGGAACCAGTGAGAGTAGTGGTAGTTCAGAGGAAAGGACAGGAGGAACAAGTGAGAGTAGTGATAGTTCAGAGGACAGGACAGGAGGAACAAGTGAGAGGATGGACAGTTCAGAGGACAGGACAGGAGGAACAAGTGAGAGCAGTGATAGTTCAGAGGACAGGACAGGAGGAACAACTGAGAGGATGGACAGTTCAGAGGACAGGACAGGAGAAACAAGTGAGAAGATGGATAGTTCAGAGGACGGGATAGGAGGAACAAGTGAGAGCAGTGATAGATCAGAGGACAGGACGTGGGGAACAAGTGAGATAATGGATAGTTCAGAGGACAGGACAGGAGGAAAGAGTGAGAGCAGTGATAGTTCAGAGGACAGGACAGGAGAGCCTACACTGAATAAGAAACAACAAGGTAGGAAAGGTAGACGAGGTAGGAAAGGTAGGAGAGGCAAGAAGCTAAATAAGAGTCAGGCTGATGTCCACTCATCAGAGACAGAGATCGAGGATCTGAAATCAAAGAACCAAGCACTCTGTAATAGACTTGAAGCGCAGACTTCTCACAGCAAGAACCTTCCCGACACATCGCCGGAGAAGAGTGAGTTGAGGGATCTGAAATCACAGCGTCAAACGGTGTGTGAGATTCTGCATAACACTCAGACTGACCTTGAGCAGCAGATTCCCAACAGCAAGAATGTTCCGATTAAATTGGCGATAGTGGGGGTTGAGAATGAAAGCCTTCAAAAGGAAGTGGGGGATGTCCACGCTGAAAAGAATATGCATGCACTGGCTGAACGTGAAATGGAGACAATTACTCAAAGTCTGAAGGTGCGGCTCCTAGACATAGAAAAGGCAGAGATCGAGGCTCCCTCAAAAGCAGAACAGCTGGAAGCCGATCTTGTATTTGAGAGGGCTCAAGTTGTAAAGCTGCAGGAACTGGGCAAGAATGAGGAAGAGGTTAAGAAGACTTTAGTAAGATCCCATCAACTCCAGATTGGTGAACACAAAGCAGAGACCATGAAGATCACATCAGTCCTGAAAGAGGCAGAGGCTCTCTATATGGCTCAGCTTGAAAACCTCATACATGAGAACAACACCCTTGTGGCTGCTCTGGGCAATGGTGAGCAGAAGCTGGAGAGTCATCGGGTGGAGTGGCAGGAGGAAAAAACATCCCTCATTAGTGAACACAAAGCAGAGACCATGAAGATGGCATCTGCCCTGAAAGAGGCAGAGGATCTGCTGGAGACTGAGCAACTCCACTGGCAGCAGGAGATGGAGAAATCCATGGCTCTCCATGTGGCTCAGCTGGACGAGCAGAAACACGAGAACAACACCCTTGTGGCTGCTCTGGGCAATGTTGAGCAGAAGATGGAGAGTCATCAGGTGGAATGGCAGGAGGAAAAGACATCCCTCATCAGTGAACACAAAGCAGAGACCATGAAAATGGCATCTGCCCTGAAAGAGGCAGAGGATCTGCTGGAGACTGAGCAACTCCACTGGCAGCAGGAGAAATCCTCCCTGCTGGAGGAGATGGAGAAATCCAGGGCTCTCCATGCGGCTCAGCTGGACGAGCAGAAACACGAGAACAACACCCTTGTGGCTGCTCTGGGCAAAGTTGAGCAGAAGCTGGAGAGTCATCAGGTGGAGTGGCAGGAGGAAAAGACATTCCTGATTTGTGAACACAAAGCAGAGACCATGAAGATGGCATCTGCCCTGAAAGAGGCAGAGGATCTGCTGGAGACTGAGCAACTCCACTGGCAGCAGGAGATGGAGAAATCCAGGGCTCTCCATGTGGCTCAGCTGGACGAGCAGAAACACGAGAACAACACCCTTGTGGCTGCTCTGGGCAATGGTGAGCAGAAGCTGGAGAGTCATCGGGTGGAGTGGGAGGAGGAAAAAACATTCCTCATCAGTGAACACAAAGCAGAGACCATGAAGATGGCATCTGCCCTGAAAGAGGCAGAGGATCTGCTGGAGACTGAGCAACTCCACTGGCAGCAGGAGAAATCCTCCCTGCTGGAGGAGATGGAGAAATCCATGGCTCTCTATGCGGCTCAGCTGGACGAGCAGAAACACGAGAAAAACACCCTTGTGGCTGCTCTGGGCAATGTTGAGCAGAAGCTGGAGAGTCAACAGGTGGAGTGGCAAGAGGAAAAGACATCCCTCACTAGTGAACACAAAGCAGAGACCATGAAGATGGCATCTGCCCTGAAAGAGGCAGAGGATCTGCTGGAGACTGACCACCTTCACTGGCAGCAGGAGAAATCCTCCCTGCTGGAGGAGATGGAGAAATCCAGGGCTCTCCATGTGGCTCAGCTGGACGAGCAGAAACACGAGAACAACACCCTTGTGGCTGCTCTGAGGAAAGTTGAGCAGAAGCTGGAGAGTCAACAGGTGGAGTGGAAGGAGGAAAAGACATCCCTCATCAGTGAACACAAAGCAGAGACCATGAAAATGGCATCTGCCCTGAAAGAGGCAGAGGATCTGCTGGAGACTGACCACTTTCACTGGCAGCAGGAGAAATCCTCCCTGCTGGAGGAGATGGAGAAATCCAGGGCTCTCTATGTGGCTCAACTGGACGAGCAGAAACACGAGAACAACACCCTTGTGGCTGCTCTGGGCAATGTTGAGCAGAAGCTGGAGAGTCATCAGGTGGAGTGGCAGGAGGAAAAGACATCCCTCATCAGTGAACACAAAGCAGAGACCATGAAAATGGCATCTGCCCTGAAAGAGGCAGAGGATCTGCTGGAGATTGACCACCTTCACTGGCAGCAGGAGAAATCCTCCCTGCTGGAGGAGATGGAGAGATCCAGGGCTCTCCATGTGGCTCAGCTGGACGAGCAGAAACACGAGAACAACACCCTTGTGGCTGCTCTGGGGAAAGTTGAGCAGAAGCTGGAGAGTCATCAGGTGGAGTGGCAGGAGGAGAAAACATCTCTTATCAGTGAAAACAAAGCAGAGACCATGAAGATGGCATCTGCCCTTAAAGAGGCAGAGGATCTGCTGGAGACTGAGCAACTCCACTGGCAGGAGGAGATGGAGAAATCCAGGGCTCTCCATGTGGCTCAGCTGGACGAGCAGAAACACGAGAACAACACCCTTGTGGCTGCTCTGGGCAAAGTTGAGCAGAAGCTGGAGAGTCAACAGGTGGAGTGGCAGGAGGAAAAGACATCCCTCATCAGTGAACACAAAGCAGAGACCATGAAGATGGCATCTGCCCGGAAGGAGGCAGAGGTTCTGCTGGAGACTGAGCAACTCCACTGGCAGCAGGAGAAATCCTCCCTGCTGGAGGAGATGGAGAAATCCAGGGCTCTCCATGTGGCTCAGGTGGATGAGCAGAAACACGAGAACAACACCCTTGTGGCTGCTATGAGGAAAGTTGAGCAGAAGCTGGAGATTCATCAGGTGGAGTGGCAAGAGGAAAAGACATCCCTCACGAGTGAACACAAAGCAGAGACCATAAAGATGGCATCTGCCCTGAAAGAGGCAGAGGATCTGCTGGAGACTGACCACCTTCACTGGCAGCAGGAGAAATCCTCCCTGCTGGATGAGATGGAGAAATCCACGGCTCTCCATGTGGCTCAGCTGGATGAGCACAAGCACGAGAACAACACCCTTGTGGCTGCTCTGGGCAAGGTTGAGCAGAAGCTGGAGAGTCAACAGGTGGAGTGGCAGGAGGAAAAAACATCCCTCATCAGTGAACACAAAGCAGAGAACATGAATATGGCATCTGCCCGGAAGGAGGCAGAGGTTCTGCTGGAGACTGAGCAACTCCACTGGCAGCAGGAGAAATCCTCCCTGCTGGAGGAGATGGAGAAATCCAGGGCTCTCCATGTGGCTCAGCTGGATGAGCAGAAACACGAGAACAACACCCTTGTGGCTGCTCTGGGCAAGGTTGAGCAGAAGCTGGAGAGTCAACAGGTGGAGTGGCAGGAGGAAAAGACATCCCTCATCAGTGAACACAAAGCAGAGACCATGAAGATAGCGTCTGCCCTGAAAGAGGCAGAGGATCTGCTGGAGACTGACCACCTTCACTGGCAGCAGGAGAAATCCTCCTTGCTGGAAGAGATGGAGAAATCCAGGGCTCTCCATGTGGCCCAGCTGGACGAGCAGAAACACGAGAACAACACCCTTGTGGCTGCTCTAGGCAAGGTTGAGCAGAAGCTGGAGAGTCAACAGGTGGAGTGGCAGGAGGAAAAAACATCCCTCATCAGTAAACACAAAGCAGAGAACATGAATATGTCATCTGCCCTGAAGGAGGCAGAGGTTCTGCTGGAGACTGAGCAACTCCACTGGCAGCAGGAGAAATCCTCCTTGCTGGAGGAGATGGAGAAATCCAGGGCTCTCCATGCGGCTCAGCTGGACGAGCAGAAACACGAGAACAACACCCTTGTGGCTGTTCTGGGCAATGTTGAGCAGAAGCTGGAGAGTAATCGGGTGGAGTGGCAGGAGGAAAAAACATCCCTCATCAGTGAACACAAAGCAGAGACCATGAAGATGGCATCTGCCCAGAAAGAGGCAGAGGATCTGCTGGAGACTGAGCAACTCCACTGGCAGCAGGAGATGGAGAAATCCAGGGCTCTCTATTTGGCTCAGCTGGACGAGCAGAAAAATGAGAACAACGCCCTTGTGGCTGCTCTGATGAAAGTTGAGCAGAAGCTGGAGGGCCAGCAGTTGGAGTGGCAACAAGAAAGGACATCCCTCATTCAGGCTGCAGAAGGCTTCAAGGAAACTGTGCAAGAACTGGCCAAGAGACAGGAAGAGGCTAAGAATACTGTAGAAAGATCCCAGGCTTCCCATCGACTCCAGATTAGGGAAGACAAAGCAGAGACCAGAAAGATGGCATCTGCCCTTAAAAAGGCAGAGGATCTGCTGAAGACTGAGCACCTCCACTGGCAGCAGGAGAAGTCCTCCATGCTGGAGGACATGGAGAAAGCCAGGGCTCTCTATGTGGCTCAGCTGGACGAGCAGAAACACAAGAACAACACCCTTGTAGCTGCTCTGAGGAAAGTTGAGCAAAAGCTGGAGAGTAGTGAGGTGAAGTGGCAGGAGGAAAGGACATCCCTCATTCAGGCTGCAGAAGGCTTCAGTGAGACTCTGCAGGAACTGGCCAAGAGTGAGGAAGAGGCGAAGAAGACTGCTGAGAGATTCAAGGCTTCCCTTCAAGTCCAGATTAGGGAACACAAAGCAGAGACCAGAAAGGTCACATCTGCCCTTAAAAAGGTAAAGTACCTGCTGCAGACTGAGCAACTCCACTGGCAGCAGGAGAAATCCTCCCTGCTGGAGGAGATGGAGAAATCCAAGGAGGTTAAGCTGGATGAGCAGAAACACAACAGCACAACTGTTACATATGCTCTGAATACAGTTAAGCAACAGCTTGCCAACCATCTCTTAGAGTGGCAGGACTTCAAGTCCAAGGTGGATGAGCAGAAACAAGAAAACAGCACCCTCAGGGCTCTTCTGAGGATGGTTGACGTGACAGAAGCAAAACACCTTCCTCAGGTCAGGCCCCAAGGTTTGTCTAGAGGATGCTGCAGGGAAAGGATCTTACAAGCAGGAAGATCTCATGAGTGAGAAGAAGAAAAAGATAGAAAGCTCTCCCCGTGGCCTGATCCAGGTCCAGGAACTGACAGGAGACTCTAACCCATGCATTTGTTTCCCCTGTGCAACCAGTGGTTAACCCATTTTAGTTGAAGAAGAAATTCTTCGATTAAAAAAAAATATATATGAGATCAGATGATACACTCTTAACCCCCCAAAACAGCCTTTTGAGTGTCAAGACTCAACTTTTCCCTTTCCAGTCAGTGGTTTTCTCCGGGATTCTCCGGTTAACCCATTTTAATTGAAGAAGAAATTCTTTGATTAAAATAAAAAAATATGTGAGATCAGATGATACAATCTTAACCCCCCAAAACAGCCTTTTGAGGGTCATGTCTCAACTTTTCCCTGTCCAACCAGTGGTTTTCTCCGGGATTCTCCGGTTAACCCATTTTAATTGAAGAAGAAATTCTTTGATTAAAATAAAAAAATATGTGAGATCAGATGATACAATCTTAACCCCCCAAAACAGCCTTTTGAGGGTCATGTCTCAACTTTTCCCTGTCCAACCAGAGGTTTTCTCCGGGGTGCTCCGGTTAACCCATTTTAATTGAAGAAGAAATTCTCCGATTAAAATAAAAAAATATATGAGATCAGATGATACACTCTTAACCCCCCAAAACTGCCTTTTGAGGGTCATGACTCAACTTTTCCCTGTCCAACCAGTGGTTTTCTCCGGGGTTCTCCGGTTAACCCATTTTAATTGAAGAAGAAATTCTTCGATTAAATAAAAAAAAAAACATATGAGATCAGATGATACACTCTTAACCCCCCAAAACAGCCTTTTGAGTGTCATGACTCAACTTTTCCCTGTCCAGCCAGTGGTTTTCTCCGGGGTGCTCCGGTTAACCCATTTTAATTGAAGAAGAAATTCTCCGATTAAATTAAAAAAACCATATGAGATCAGATGATATAATCTTAACCCCCCAAAACAGCCTT
>CAEMYA010000414.1:1950003-1968043 GCA_903131615.1 Diplodus sargus | reverse complement strand
AACCTTGAGAGTCCTTGTGTTTTGGCAACACACTCATTTAAAATGACACACGACTTCAGTCTCTGTTGTGGGAGAAAGATAAACTGATACATTAAATGCACTGACACACAAAACACAAACTGTGTAAACTACTATTTCACCCTTTGCTCACAGTTGTCTGACCTTTTTTTTCTCCCGCTGCTGTAGGAAGTTAAAAGTCGTGACTCTATTTGGACACACATTTGAAATGCAGAATAATCTTGGTGATGGCAAAAGGCAGCAGGATCCTTCAACACCAGATACGACTTTATCGCCTGACTATAGAACTCATCTGACCCACAACTCTCTCCGAGCCATCTACAAAGGACTCTACTGTATATATTTGTTAAAGATGCAGATACAATCTCCTTTAACCTTCACTCACTAACAGTTTAGAATTACATGATATAAGAGGCAATAAATAAGTAAACAACAAAGCGATGAAAAACAGTAATGGTTTGCACAAAAAGTCGGACATGCATCGTTGAATTTGTCAGGTCTTACATTCAGTTCAGTTAAGCGATAGAAGGCATGAACGTTTCCAGAGACTGATGACATTTCACGGTAACACGACCGAGGATTGGATGGTTGGCATTATCTTGGCATCTTTCTGGCTCATCTCACTCTCAAATGATTTTTCTCCTTTTTATTCACAAAAGCACACTGTTGGGTGGTGGGTAGGTGACACAAAACACCCAAACTATGTTTTCATCTGCAAAATGCTGCTCCAAAAGTTGCTGTGTTCTCTTTCCCGCCTTCAGTCTTCTGACTTTCCCCTTTTAAGGTGAAATGTAGACGCACTAAACTACAGTCGAGGACCTGGCAGGAGACATAACATCGGTGTCGAGTCAAGATTCAGGTTCAAGCAGCAGCCGTTCCTCCGAACAGCCGTCCACTTCTGGCAACACTTTCATCGCTTTGACTTAAAAAATATGGAACAAGTACAAAAATTGGCAAAGACCTGAAGAATCTGCATCTTCAATATTGTAGAATAAACACAGTGCAAATGTAGTTTGTGCCAGTTTGGTGTGAAAAACTGTCACTGCTGAACATTTCAAGAGAAAACGATATTTGAGGCTGTATATGTCTTCTTTCTTCGTGTATATGGTGCAGTATTCTAGATTTCACATGTTTCCTTTTGTTGTTGTTTGTTTTGTAACCCAGTCGTAGATTGTGTATTCAGTAATGACTACATGTCAAACTACTCACACCCTAAGCCTGTTGTGGCATGTCAGAAAAGTATTTCATCATAGTCGTCAGCTGCCTCTAATAAAAGTTGTCCACGTACAATTAATGTATGCTTTATGATCTGGTCAACCAATTAAACTTCTGCATGACACGTTACTGCCATCAGTGTCCATTCGTTCAGCCTTCATTTCAAGCGAGAGATGTCGAGAGCACAAATAAAAAAATAAAAAAACAGAATAGGTGCAAAAATGTGATACCAAACAGACACAACAATATAATCACAGAGGGAATAAACAGAATGGGTATGTAAAAATGATAACAGATGAAAAGCAATATAAAAAAAACACAAAAAACTGAAAGAAGTGCTTGAAAATGATAAGAAACTGTTGGTGAGCAGTTTGAAATCAAAGTCTTAAACTGACCTGAAGGTGTTATAAGTTTAGATTACGTTGTAAAATGTTCTAGAGCAAAAATATCATCTTGTATTTATAGAAATATGATTATTTTGTCCCTTCAGCTCCCCTTATGTTGAGCGGTTGCTTAATGACCAGCGCACCTACAGCCCAGCGTGAGTGTTGGCATGGTAACAATGGCCTCACGCATGCAAAACAAAACATCCTGCGGACACGCTCTCCAAAGGTGGCGTGCGTGTTTTGCCGGACATCGCGCCCACATCCATCCATTTGTTCACGCACGCGTCTCCTCAACAGTCGGGAGAGAGCGAGCCAGCAGCGATTAGCAGAACAGAGGTTTTTACTCTGCGGGGGAAGCAAAACTCGTTTAGCAATCACATTACTCTGCATAATTTTCCATTAATGACATGCTAATCGTATGCAAATGAGATGCTAATTGAGCAGGATTCAATTCCGACCAACAGATGGTTCCTGTACCGCTGTAATGGAGCCTCTGATGGCTGTGAGAGGAGTGTGTGTGTGTGTGTGTGTGTGTGTGTGTGTGGGCAGGTTTATCTGTTGCATGTGTGAGCCAGTCTACCGGTAAACGAGACGAGGATGAAACGAACGGGAAATAAAGGTAAATAAATGAAAGGAGGAATGAAATTGAAGGTTTTGCAAACTCTCTGTCATTTGAATGTTTTGGTCACCCACCATAAAACATAGAACATGCAAACTCCACACGGAGAGGACCGGCCTCAGCGGGATTCAAACCCAGGAACATCTTCCCACGAGGCAACAGTGCTAACGACTGCACCTCCCTGCTAACTGAGGATGTTATAATGGTACCTGGACACAGTAATGGAGGTGAAGTCCCATTTATCGCCATGAAAGCCGCTCAGTGGTGCATAAAGCTGAACTGACTCGACTGTCGTCTGCATCGTTTCGCCCAAAGAGCATAAAGACGTCTGCTGACCGAGCCGGCCAACCTCCCGTGTAGCGCACGGCTAACTTGAACGGGGATAAAATAATTTCATCGTTCAGCTCTTCTAGACTTTCCAAATGTTATCGGACTGAATGGCTTAAATCATGGCAGTAAAACAAGACATTACACGGAGGTTGTGGTGCTCAAAAGAATGTGTCCACCGTCCTTTTTTCACAATGACAGCTTATGGGAAAAAAGGGTTTTTGGTAATTACACAGTTTGGCCACTACGAAAGTTGGCTTCAAAGTCTGCCGCTCTTCCTGGGGGCTTCGTGTTAACTAGCTCGCCAACGTTTACTTGTTTTTTGCTAATTTGTGCATGACAGTCGGGGATTTCCAGGATGTATTTCAATGTTGCGTTCCCTTCTTTGATGGCATATGACACCTGAAATTTAAAGTCCAGCAGTTTGCTTCGCTTAAACAAAAGAAGTTTATCTGGACTGAACTCGGACCTCGCCAGTCAATGTCACCTTCTCCAGCTGTTTGGTGTCTCAGACTGGAAGGTGGTTCCCCTCAGAGAGAGTTGTCCAGTGTGACAGGATTAACTCTGGATTGTAAGCGTAACCAGGCGGACCAATTCTCTTCTCCTCTGACGTCACACTCAGGGTGAGTAGCTCAAATGTTGTGCTGCTGTTTTCCAGTCTTGAAAGTCCTACAATCGTAGAGAATCTGACAAATCGTTATCATTTTAACTCTTCCTGAGTGATCGGCGGCTTAAAAGACATTGGATAGTGCCAATCTGTGCTATATTTCAAAGTAAAACAACATAATTGATAACCTTTCAACCACTTCACTACACAGTACAATGGGAGACTATTGGAAAGGCAAAAAAAAGCCTTCATACATGGTATATATCAGAGCAGACATGCAGGATAGGAGCACTGATTGCTAACGTTAGCCTTTGAAACAAATTGGAAGCAGCCGTGCTTCTCTTGTATCTCCATCAGATAAATGGCGCTGTGATAAAACCTGGATTCCCACGACTGCAGATGACATATTGGACACCGCCCTCACCTTCACCTCTATCTCCATTCTGCACACACACTTTGCATTCTATTTTCTTCTTTTTCTTTACTTTTACATTACATTTACAGCTACGTGGCCTCGAGGTCTATACATACCTCAGAGTTTACAGATTTCTGTGAGTTCACCCACACGTTCTCTCCTCAGGTTTCTGACATTCGGCTCGACTCCCCATTGCTGTAAGTGCTGTTTGACTTCAGAGACGTCATATTCATATTCATACTACTGAATATATTTTTTTTCCACTGCTCATTGCAGGCTCGGCGTACGAAGACATCCGCTTTGGCCTTTGCTCCTTCGTGCCGTGTTTGTTCGCGAGAATGTAGCCCTGAGGAAATGATTCATCTTAATTAACTCTGGATGAACACGTCGGGGGAATGAACAAAGATGCAGAAATGGAAGCAGATGACAGCGTTACATAGGAGTCACGTATCAGGAGAAAAAGGGAGACGAGTCAAAACTGGTACCTAATTACTTAGTAAATGTCAGTTTGTGCGTTTGGCTTTTGACTTATTCTGATGTTTTTTCATTGATCTCACATTGTGTGTTCAGTTCAGACGTCGCGCTGTCTTCTAACGATCTGTTTTTAAGAACCAGTTTAACCTTGAAAATAGAAGCAAGTATGTAGAAGTTGAGAGAGTGAAGTACAAAAGCATCATCAATAATAATATCTGTGATTGTAGCTCAGCTGAAAAGCCTGAGGTGAGGATGGTACTTTACCTGCTGCAGGGGAATCATCACCGCACATGCAACGGGCAAAAACACTGCCTTCAAATATTTATGTTGAACGTTGGTTTTTTTTCTCATTGCAGCAGCAAAAGAAAAATGTTTTTTGTGATAATGAAGTTAAATTAAAAAGACAAACATACATATTTAATAATATCATAATGCAGCTGAATTTCAACTTATTTAAAATACTTAAACTGAAACCTAATTTAAATTAACTTTTATCTTTTTGTTTCGCTAACAAAGTCCTGTTCAAGCATGTCGCATCTGCAAACCTCATCCGTGATTTAATTACGAGCTAAAGTCAAATTGTGATGGCAACGAAGTAAGCAGAGGTCAAATTAAGGAGCAGGAGATTTCGAGCAGCGCTGTTGAAACTGAAGTTGACAACAGTCATAGGTGAGCAAGTAACAGTCTTGTATAAAAGCAAATGACTGTGGGAGAAGTTAGTCACCTTTCAGAATATTGCTTGCGTAAAAGTCTCTGAAGTATCTGACATTTACTCTACTTAAAGTGAAACTCAGGCTTCATCATGTTGTGTCATGAAACTTTGCTCGTAGTATCACCAGGGTGATAGTTTACTAAAAAGAATGTTTTTTAACAACTCACGTTACCAGTTGTGTTTTCCAATAAGTGTCGATCTCAGAATGCAACGTAACATGTCTTCCGGCAACAACTATCCGCGTATTGTTTCTTATATGAGGCTCCTTTTTCAACTTCAAGGTCAATATTGTTTTTCACTAACGACAAAACAACAAATTATCCTGCATTTATATGGAACTGAGCTTTAGGAGCGTTCCACCTTAACTGTCCTCCAGGTTACGTCACATTCGGAGATCGGAAAAAAAACTGTTGAAAAACCTTCTTTTTAGTAACTCTGCGTACACAAACAATGTTCTCAATGCTCGTGTTCATGTGTAGAGACCCTGGTGATACTACGAGCAAAGTTTCATGTTGTGTCGAGACTTCTTAGTGATTTAAAAATAAAGATTTTGATGCTATCGTAAAAGTGCCCGTAGCACTCCCATTGAAAATGAGTTTGACCTGAAAACGAAAATATGGTGAATCTTAAAAGTGGCTCTTTGACTCGGGTCCATTCACACAAAGACCCTAGGTTGCATTTTGGCGAGAGTTTCACGTTAAGTATAAGATGTAAATTTTCTGAAATTCAGTGTACACTTGTCCCAAGTCGGTGGTTTGAACCCTGGAGTCCACAGGGGCGATTATGTCGGCACCTGGCAAGAAATTGTTTGGTAAAACATTTTACTTCGAGGTCTTTGTGGTCCGAAATCTAAACAGGGACTGGCGACATCTTAACCTTGTGTGTTGTGCTTATTAATATGAGTGCTTTAAATTCAGTCTCAAGCTGCAGAGGAAGGAGTTAAATAAGTTCTGAGTGAACACATGGACGCAGTGACTTTTACTTTTACAGGGAAGAAAACAGCTCAAGGTTCTTTTTTTGAACACAACACTTGAGTGTGTTTGAATGCCAAAAAAATTGCAAAGTGAAGTGTTTGTATGTTTCTGAGTGAGTGCAATCACTGACGAAGGCCTTGGAAGGTTTTAAAACCTTAATGACCGTGTCCCTCTCTCGCTCTCACACACATGTAATGACAGAAGCGGTAAAGAAACGACATTCAGGTGTGTGTGCGTTCCTCTGTGTGGCATAAAGAGAAGGTGGGAAGCGAGTGGGAGTCAGAGAGTGAAGTAAAAAACACGCTGATGGTTTTCATGTGGACAATGTCCAATGAATCAGTGATGGACATTGTCCAAAGTTGTCACCTCTTGGTAAGAATACTCTGTAACAGAGCTCCCCTCTTAGTTAGTGTAGAGTTATACTCCTCTGTTTGCAATATTCATATGTTTGTGTGTGTGTGTGTGTGTGTGCTGTTATTGTTGCAACATTAATAACAACAACTGCAGAAATATACTAATGTATTGGCCTTCATGTTGCAACAGCAGTACCAATAAGCACTGCATACGAAATCAAGCAGCCGTTACTCATCACATTTCACTGACACTTCACTTTCAAGATGGAGTTTATGTTTTAATTTTGTTTGTCATTGAACTGCTGGCGGCTTCCGTCAGCAATCAAACTGCAGAATAAAAGATTGATCTTCAGAGGAAGCGGAAACAATTGAAGTTTGTTTTTAACTATTGTTTATTCTTAAATCCTGGTAATTACTTTCATTGTGTTTAATCATGTTTGTCTATTGTCAGTGTTGCAAATTGTGCATCAAGATGGATGAATTGTCTTCAACTGGAAACCAATCTGATCTTCCTAACGTGGAGTTTATATATCTGTTTGGGATATTTGCATCGTTTTTTCAAGCCCTTTTTCAGTCTTTCAGTTTTTAGATCAACGAGCATGAACACAGTCGCCTCAAAACTCAGACATGTGGCTGTAGCATTAGCAGTAAAGTAGTAGTGTAGTAGTGGTGTTAGTAACATTAGTGTTAGCAGCGGCAGTGCGAGTCGTAGTACGAGGCTACTGAGTGCTATCATGTGTGAAGAGAGTCTTTGCATGACTCTCTTCACTGGTCTGCTGGTGAATAATTGCTGATCTCTGCTGCTTCTCATTAATAGAGGCTCTGACGATCTCATGAACTATGTCTGCACACACACACACACACACACACACACACACGTCTGTACTGCTCTGCTTTTAACCCGACCTGACCTCAAACCAAACCATGGTGGGTTCAGTTTTTTTGTTTTTTAAATCCTTTTTCAGTTTTAGTGAATTTCAATTCTGAATCCAAAAAATATTATAATTTTCAAAGAGCACTCTGTGGAATAATAATCTCTTTGTCTTCATGACTGAATAAACAAACTGACCTTAAAGAGCAACACAGTTTAACTTGCATGTATAAATATGGCGGACCCTGCCACCTTTCTGGCTTCAAACAGTGTTCTGCGACCTCATTGTGCTCTGAGACAAACAGCTTGTTTACATGTCATATAATACATATTTGTGAGTTTGTAATATGACCTCACTAATATTATAAACATTCAAAACTCTGAGTTTGAGTAAAACTAAACAATGAGCCCCCTTAAAAAAAATGTCTTCACTGTCACAGTCTTGTCACTGTAGTTGCTGTAATTGGTTCTCACAGAGCGACAGTTCGTACAAAATCATCCACATGTGAAACAAACACTCAGGCTGATCCACTTTTTTATTCTATAGAAATAGAAGACACACACACACACACACACACACAAACACACACACACACAAACACACCCACGCAGCATCACTTCTCCCTGCTCAGAGAGGATTATTGATGACGGGTTCAGCAATTTGTCTTTTTAAATGAGACACAAAAATATCCTTTTACTCTGAGGACGTTCACATGCAATTAAGGCCAGTTTATTAATGATGTGTGGAGACGGAGGAGAGTTTCGGCTCTGCTTTATTTATCACATCGACTCAGTTTTTTTTCTTTTCCCGCAGAGGAAACGACTGCAGAGATGCTGCCGGACCAATCACAGTCTGAGTTCTCTCATTCACAGAGCGCAAACATTGATTTCCCCTTAAAAACTCGACTTGTGGATCACATGAGCAGATTTATCTTCAGTTTATAATCTCAGATGTCAGTTTTACTTCAAACTCATGGGATCAACACGTATTTACTAATAATGAACACTAATATCTGTATGGAGGAATTCAGTTCTTCTTCTTTATTAGTTTAGGTGTCAGTTTTAGTTAAGATCAAACTAAAACCATTAAGCTCAGTGTTTCTCTGCCTCGCTTCACCTGCAACTCATCCACTCGTTAAAGTGAAACTCTTGCCAAAATGCAACCATGGCTTACCGTATTTTCGTTTTCAGGTCAAACTCATTTCCAATGGGAGTGCTACGGGCAAATTAGCAATAGCATCAAAATCTCTATCGTTAAAACACTAAGAAGACTCGACACAACATGAAACTTTGCTCGTAGTATCACCAGGGTCTCTACACATGAACACGAGCATTGAGAACATTGTTTGTGTACACAGAGTTACTAAAAAGATGGTTTTTAAACAACTCACGTTAGCAGTAGCTTGTTCTGCTCGCCGCCGTCCTGCCAGTGGAGAAGTGTCGATCTCAGAATATGAGGTAACCTGGAGGACAGTTAAGGTGGAACGCTACTGTCTTCTGGCAACAATGCGACACGATATCTCATGACTTTTCAACTCCTTTTTCAACTTCAAGTTCAATATTGTTCGTGCATTTATATGGAACTAAGCTTTAGGAGCGTTCCACCTTAACTTCACCTCGGGGATGAACGCCCTCCTCTCAGATATCTCCTATCACCACGCAGAGGAGGCCGGCCTATCAACATCTCTCCTTTTGTTACGTAACGGCAGGAGCTGAATCTGAACAGCCTGTAGGAGCGTCGTTTTTCCAGTGGGTGGGCTGCAGAGATGATGCAGGACTCGTTTGCTTTCCTCACTCTGGGAGTTGGTGGACTCACCCCCACTTTCCACCGGATACGTGTCCGTAACGTTATGTGTCCGCCACGCCAGCGGAGCTGATAGGTTTCACTTTAGTCTATGTGTTAATTTCCACCAGGTCCGGTGTGCTCCGTCCCCTCTCCAGCAGTCCGGAGCCCTCCAGCACAAATGTGCAGGACTTCTATTTCTGGCGGATACCGGACCACGATGCAGCAATTCAGCTGTATTTAGCACCGAGCAGACAGGAAGTCAAGCGCCGAAATAAGAATATAACATCCGGTTACTTTTCAAAATAAAACATTCCCTGTTGACACCAGCACACAAATCTAAAAAAGGAGACAAACACAAGCTCTTCTGTTGATCCTTCGGTCGGGAACACTTTGTGTTGTTGTTTTTATAACACAGACTTCTAACTGCGGTCACAAGTGATCATGTGATTATCGCGGGAACTCCTCGGCCTCACGACGCCAGCTGTCGACCAAACTCAAAAAGCGACCCAGTAGTTTTGTTGCATAAACCTATCTAACGTTAATAACAATCCAAAAGTCATCATATGTCATAATAATACGTGAAATGTTTGTCAGCAAACTTTACTTTCAAAGTCTAACCAGATGTTAAAAGCAGAGTTTGTGCCTTACTTGACGTTGGAGCGCTTCGTGTGCAGACATGACCGGACTAAGCTGCCATGTTTTACCAGTCGAGTGAGAATGTGTTAAGTCTCCTTGAAACTACATTTATATAATACTAATTAACAACAGTCAATGTGTTTTGGAGGAAATGTCATTCCAGCTGGACTAGAAACGTTGTGAAGTATGGACACCGATCATTTGTCATGTTTATGCACTCGCAACTCTTGAGGCAAATATTATAAACAATATTTTCCATTTTAACTGTTCGACCGTCTCCCGCCACAACATACCTCATTTTTAATATGATACAGGGTTTCCTCATGTGTTCTCCAAGTCTGGGTGGTCAAAGGCTACAGTTATATGAGCTTCAGAACCGGGACAGGCCCAGTAGACGTGTAATGATGTATCCGGTCCTGAGATTCTGGCTGTTCCAGGCTCTGAATCACGACAGCACTTGTGTGTCTGAGCAGCCTGCACGTAGAGAGAGCAGCTGGTTTTACGAGAGCGAGGAGGGAAGTCACTGTGATTAGTGGTTTGGTTCACAGATTTTCATGGGCCAGACCCTGTTTGTATCACAGCAGCAAGGCTCGGTTTCATCCCGTTATTAAAAAAAGTGGTGTACAGCTTATAAATAACATTAGATGCTGCAGAGAAAAGGTTGTTTTCACACGCGGTCCTGCCAAAAAACTTGCAACTTGAACGACTTCCAAATGAGCCGTCAAACTCGATAACCCACTTACTGCTGCAGCGAAACACCTGAAACCAATTTGGCAAGAAACTGTCGCTCTCGACGCTGAGACGGCATTACCTGGGAAAAGCACAAACGAGCGCTAACAGAACCATCAGAACTGAGCCAAAACTGTAGTAATGAGGTTAGAGTTGAATGCTCAAAGCAGCAGAACAACAAGCTTCACCTGTAATTAGATAAACTGAATTTTCTAGAAATTATAAAAGAGCAGAATGGCAATAAAATGCATTTTTATCAAGACTTGATAATTACAATAAGAAGAACACATCGACAGTCTCACACACGTGGTCGAGGGAACCTGTGACCTTCATTGATCGGTGATCTCTGGTTACCAAGCAGCCGATACAGCGTGCGATCGAACCCTGGTCTAGTATTGATCACAGCAGCAGCAACATGGTGACAATACAAAGAAACAACAGAATGCCAATTTGACTTTTAACCTTTCTGGACTCCATCATTTTTTTTTTCTTTGTGAGACCGTGTTGTAAAAATAACTCGTCTCAACAGAAAGCTTCAGGAACATTCAGTAAACTCGCTGACCTTGAGTCGAGTCGAGGAGTCGCGCTTCTGTTTCCGTCAATAAAAAGTAATCCACTTCAGTTTCAACTTCAGTTACAAAGCTGGGTTTAGTACACAGAGACGAGTTGTTTCACCAGGACGTCAGTTGTTATTTAAGATTTTATAAGACTTTGATAAAAGAAGGATAAGTGAATCAAACAAGACGAACATAATAACAAAATGAGAAATTCGTTGTGCAGGGGGGAAAAGAAGCTGAAAGAAAAACAACAAAGTTGGTTTTATAAAGTTTTCATGCTTTGCCTGAACAAACACTTGACTATTTACACATCCAGCAGACGCAGAGCAACACCGTGTTTCAGTTGGAGGCATGTTTGTGTCCATCTGCTGAATAAAAATCCAACATTCAGCTTCCTTTGTAGCTTGTTTTCTCCTCACCAACCAGAAATACAGCCGGCTCTTTTGGTGCTGGATGTCCCACTTTCTTCAGCTACACACTGGTGGTGCTGGTCAACAACAACACCGAGTTAAACATTCAGCAGAGTTGCAGAATTTAATGATTTCTAATTTTTTTTTTTGCAGTGCAAGTGAGAGTTATTGCTAAGAAGGTATTGATGGAAATTCAAGAGATCATTGGCAGAATGAGACAAATAGAGTTGCTTGGAGTGACAAAACCAACAGCTCATATAAGAACAGAACTTGTCCAAAGGGTCTCGCTGAAGAATATCTGGTTGTGTCTGGGGATGTAACGGTTGCCAGTGTCACGGTAAACCATGGTAAGATTCCCGACGGTGAAGGTTACCGTTTAAGTCTTAATTACCATGGTAACCGCTGTGGTCGATAACCACGGTGTGGAAAACTCGCGAGATGCGCAGTGTGCAACGCGCAACGTGTGCTTGTTATAGTGAAGAAGACATGGCGGAGGGAGAACGTGACGGTAGCGGCCCTCAAGGCATTTTTTTCGCCTTCAAAGAGAACCAAATCTGAAGTCTGGGCGTATTCTGGTTGTTATAAGAATGCTCAGGGACAGCTGGTCGAGGATGGCAGCCCTGTCTGCAGGAGCTGCGAGAAGAAAGTTGCTGCGAGGGGAGGCAACACATTAAATTTACGAGACCATCACCCTCAATTGTTCAGCGAGGTAAGCTAACCTCAAGCTCGGGTGCATGATGTATGTGTATGTTGAGTTTTCTCTGTCTAATTTGCTGTTGTCACTAATGCAAACTGACCAGATAGTGGTATAACTGAATGAAGTTGATCTGTGATTTGGCACGTTATCTGAACCGCTTATTAATTGTAGATTTAACTTTTTTAAAATCCTAAAATACTAATAATTCCCCAAATATTGATGCAGAGCTGCAGTGAGGAGGATTTGAGACAAACACGTACTGAGACAAACCTGTTTCTAACAAAAGTAATTGTGAGTTTTGTGATCTATCGACATGTTCTATTCATTTTTTTCACAGAGAGGATCTGCTGCTGCCTCATTCTACTGTATTTAAGGTTTATTTTGCACAGTTTTGATACGTTCTTTTATACTTATTTAATGTTGATTTTGCTGTGTTTTGTTAAGGTTCTGGATTTGGACTATTTTGATATATATAATAAATCATTTTAAATATAACTCTTAGTGAAATTATTTAAATTTATCAGTGTATCAGTGTTTTTTCAACATATTAAGACATTTAAAAATACCGCAATATACCGATTACCGTGATAATTTTTGTCACTATTACCGCGGTGTGAAATTTTCATACCGTTACATTACATACATCCCTAGTTGTGTCACACAAAAGTTGAAACAGCCTTCTTACTTAACCCCAAACCTATTCCCTCCACCTCTTGATGTGAAAGTCAGGTCGTAAACGTGGATGCGAATATGATGTGAGATGTTTTATGGAAACATCGATACGGTACGTAGCTAATGACAACGTGCTAATGTTAACGTATCAGCAGTTTGCAGGAGTGTTAATTTAACTTTTTTAGCAAAATCATTAATTAAGGTGTAAGGTTGAAATTTAATACACAAAAACGCAGCAAAGTTACCTCATCCAAAGACAAAAAAAGGCTGAAACTAACATGCGTCTAACTTGTGTAGCAGATGGACAGAGAGTGTGAGTCACAGGGCCGGAGGTGACTGGACTGACAATGAGCGTTCTTGTATTGTGCTCTGGTTGATTCTTCACCTCTTCAAGGCTGAATGAAGGAGTCTGCCTCGCTGCCAGCAGCTGAATAGGCTTCCTTTTGTCTGTGGATGAGGTGTGTTTTGGTTCGTCTTCATTGGCAGCTGAGACCAGAGTCATGAACAAACCAAGAAAAACATTGCTTTCTTTGGACTCGAATCTGAAGGGACAGATTAACAAGGTTTACAGTAAATCAATACAGTCACACGCATAGAGCTTTAATGACAGTCCGACCTGAGCAGCGTGTTGTGAACAGTTGGTGTTCTGATTAACACGTTAGAGGTGGACGTCTGCTGAGGCAACGTGGCAGCATTTTCCGAAACAACCGAAGTAGACGGTGACTTAAGCAAATGACAGAAAACGTTAAAAGTCGCAAGAAGCTTGAAATGCAAAACTGATTCAAAATAAGTTTTTTACCACCTTCTTTAAAGTGAAACTTTGGCCAAAATGCAACCTAGGGTCTTTTTGTGAATGTACCCGAGTCAAACCTTCATATAAAAGCACAATAACGATGCTACGGGCACTTTTACGATAGCATCAAAATCTCTATTTTTAAAACACTAAGAAGACTCGACACAACATGAAACTTTGCTCGTAGTATCACCAGGGTCTCTACACATGAACATGAGCATTGAGAACATTGTTTGTGTACACAGAGTTACTAAAAAGAAGGTTTTTGAACGACTCACGTTAGCAGTAGCTTGTTCCGCTCGCCGCCGTCCTGCCAGTGGAGAAGTGTCGATCTCAGAATGTGACGTAACCTGGAGGACAGTTAAGGTGGAACTACTGTCTTCCAGCAACAACTGTCCACACGAGATCTCACTTGACTTTTCTGGCTTTTGATTTTAGTCGTGTTTCTTATATGAGGCTCCTTTTACAACTTCAAGGTCAATATTGTTTAACGACAAAACAACAAATTATCCGTGTGTTGAACTAAGCTTTATGAGCGTTCCACCTTAACTGTCTGCCTGTTATGTCACATTCTGAGATCAACTGCTCCACTGACGGCAGGACGGCGGCACAAGCAACTGCTAACGTGAGTAGTTGAAAAACCTTCTTTTTAGTAACTCTGTGTGCACAAACAATGTTCTCAATGCTCGTGTTCATGTGTAGAGACCCTGGTGATACTACAAGCAAAGTTTCATGTTGTCTCGAGCCTTCTTACTGTTTTAAAAATAGAGATTTTGTTGCTAGCGTAAAAGTGCCCGTAGCACTCCCATTGAAAATGAGTTTGACCCGAAAACAAAAATATGGCTAATCTTAAATTGTCGTAATTAAGCTTTTACACAAAGGTTTGACTCGGGTACATTCACAAAAAAAGCCTAGGTTGCATTTTGGCCAGAGTGGCGCTTTACGCAAATGACAGAATACGTGAAACTATCAAGAAGCTTGAGATGCAAAATTTAGTGAAAATAAGTTATTTACAACCGTCTTTAAGCCCAAATCTTCACATTAGCTGCAGGGCTACAAGTATTAGCCTTTCCCCGTCTATAGTGGCATGTGAATGGTGTAAATAACATCTTTTATCCAGCTGTTCAGAAGAACCGTGCACTGTTTTGCTGGACCATCTATACTTTTCATGGGCATATGGGTGAGTTAATAATGACTGAATTTTCATTTGAATTTTATGTGAACTGTTTCTTTAAACATGTGAAAGGGTAACAGGACAAGGCTTCACATCAGCTTCAAGCATTAATAGTTAAGACCGAGTTCACAGCTTCATAAAGGATCACAGATATATAAACGTCTGCATATATGTTGACGATATCATCCAATATATACACAATATTTCTTTCTTCTTAAGGACACAGTGCAGAAAAAAATGCTTGGGGAGTTTTATAATGATTCAATTTGAAGTTAAGTTTGGTGTTTTAGTTCCTTTTAGACAATAAAGTTAATTGTTGAACTTTAAAATATCCTGCCTCAGTGTTTGATAACCACATTTGAGCGATACATGCAAAAAAATGTGTATATCGGTCGATACATTTATATCAGAATATTTCGTTTGTCCTCGAAATCGGTATCAATCGGTTGGGCTCTTTTATTATGTGATTCTGCTTGTTGCAAGACATTAAACAGTTGAAAAAATACAAATAAAGTCAGTATAATGATATAAGAGAGGCGCTGTGTAGTTTTGGAAAATAAATCCAAACCCAGGATTTTAAAATTACAATATCTACCAAGTGACAAAGTCAGATTTCTTTTTTTCATAAGTGAATAATCGAGCTGTTCTCAGAGGAATAAAAAAGGTCCCAGAACATTCTTTGAATTGTGTCATTGCTGTCATCAATGGGTGATTATATCTTCTCTCACTGTCCTGTACAGACAAGAGCTGAACTGTGAAACAATCAATGAGAAAGTCGGTGGTCAAGGTTGCACCTGCCGCCTGCAAACAAAAGGAAGACTGACAAACAATGATGGGAATTCCATCTAAATAGCAGCAATGAATGAGAAAAAACAAGGTAACTTTTACAACACTGAGCAGCCAAGTCCTCAGAAAGTCTTCTGTAAATGAAAAGCGACAGATACGCTCAAAAGAAAAAAGTAAAGGAGAATGTATTTTAACATTAGGTATCTTATTTTTTCCTTGCTGATGATACATCAAGGATAAGATGGAATACGATAGAGATGGAATGTAAAATCTGAGAAAGACTTCAAGAAAGTTTGCTAAAAAATATTTATGTGAAGAATCCATCCATCCGTTATCTTACGCTTATCCGCGGTTGGGTCGCGGAGGCAGCAGGCTAAGAAGCGTATCAAAGACCTCCATTTCCTCTGCAGTGCTTTTCCAGCTCCTCCTGGGGGCTCCTGAGGCGTTCCCAGGCATGATGGGATATATAGTCCCTCCAGCGTGTTCTGGGTCTGCCCCGGGGGTCTCAGGTCCCAGTTAGTCGTGCCCGGTACACCCAGGAGGCATCCTGACAAGATGCACTAACAACCGGCTACTTTCAACGCAAAGAAGCAGCGCTAACAGAAAGTAAATTAGAATTTGTGTTCCAATAACACAAATCACAAATTTGCCTCTATAGGGGGGGCTGAACAATCTGCAAAGCATGCTGGGTAGTAGTGAATCTAGGCACAGGGATGGACAAACGTATATGAAAAATGGATCTTCAAAGAGACCTGAGCCTCATGAAGAGGACAGATTACACAAACATTTGAGTAATATTTGAAATTGGACATTCTGGTGATAGAATCTGACGACCAAGACACCAAAATAGTTTGTCTAACTGGGTCACAGTGCAGCAAAACTGCCCTTTGGTGAAGTTAGGCACAGAGTCGTCGTCCTGCACTTCAAATAACCAAACGATGTTCTGGTGTGATCGTCCCAGGAGAGAGTTGGTACCAAATGTTCATATTTCAAGATGAATTAAGCAGAAGCACCACTGATTTGTTTGAACATTTGGCAGCTGCCGATTCTTTTCAATTTCAATTTTTGTCTCAAGTTGTCAACAGCAGACAGGAAGTCACTGTTGGGGGCTGTAAGCAACACAGTTGATCCATTTCAGGAAAAATGTTCAACCTGGAATTCATCAACCGTCAAGCAAAATAATTCAGCAGTCAGAATTCCACCTGGCACGTCTCTGTTACCTGGACTGTCCGTTGTTGTCTTGTTCCGTCCTCCAGGAGGCTTTCAGGAGCAGAGTGTCATGCCTGCCTGATATCATTGACTCAAGATTGTGTTTATTTCGTCATCGTTTCTATGATTTTTGTGTCTCTACTGGGGTTTTAGTTTGAATTTACTGGATGCATTGTGCCGTTCTGCCGTCCGACTTCCTGTCTGGCTCGATCCGCTCTGCGCAGTTTGATGCGGCTGTGGTTGAGAAAGAAAATAGACTCGAAGCGTTTTCTCGATGAAACGGAGCAGAGAGCCGCTTCTGGGATGCTGCTGACAGAAAAGCATCATCTAGAATCAAGAATACGCACCAAGTTGGTTTCTCTGCCCAGTTCAATCTAAGGGGGTAGTCATGGATAGTTTAGTTTCTAGAAAAGTGATTTAGTCCAACTATTACTGTAACATTTGTCCACCAAACTCAGTTCATCAAACTGAAACTTGAAGCCCCACCTGTACTCACATCTAAAAGTGACATCACAGTTGAACCTCAACTCATCTCGGTCAACGGACAGTAGCGTCAGTTTTTACTACCTGGCTTTTGTTGTTTCATGCCGGTTGGAAAAGCTTCCAAGTGCATTACCTCCACTTACTGGATGGAGTCGAGGTCAGAATGGTTGAAGCTTCAGATCACAGTGTGAAGGTCAGACGTATCCTTCGTATGACCACATGCACTGAACCTTTTTACATTATTAATAACTTACCAAGAAGTCGCCTGTCAGGTTTAATTGTTGCCGTCTTGGAAATGTTCCCACTGAGAAACACATTAATCATGACATTAATAATTGAGAAATACCTACCACGAGTTGGGAAAAAGCCGGCGGATTGTGCTGAACACAAACACATCAATCACAGAACTTTTGTTTTGTAACGCGCGCTGACGTGAGCGCACCACATCCGCTGGAATCAGCTGCGCATCAGTCTTAAATGAAGCATGTCAAGGTGTCTCCTCGTACAAAAACAACGGGTGCTGATGTTCTGATGGGCGACAGACGCTGCTGTTGTTTTTAAGTCCCGACGTCGCCACTACCGCTTTGAGAAAACGCAACGTGTGTGTGTGTATATCAGAATAATCTGTTTTTGTGTATGGTGGTGTAAGTGTGTGTGTGAGATCTATCCATCATGTGTCCCGGTGGATGTGGTTATCAATCATGTAATATGGTGTTAAAGAGAGAAAAATAATCAACCCTTTCCTACATCCTTCGTTCCCCCCCGAGGGCTGCACACACACACACACACAGCTTTTCTTTACACTTTTCACACTTTCCCTTCTTCGTCGCCCGAAATGAATCATGAGACGTCAAATGAGACTCGCTACGATCAGTCAACCTGGGCAACAACCCAGTGGAAGCAGAGGGAAGGTGGGCTCACACACACACACACACACACACACACGTTCAGCCACACATTCATGTTGATCACATGATCCTAAGTTACCTCACACACTCTAACACACACACACACACACCGCTGAAGACAGGCAATATCACAAAAAACACATACATTCACCATGCTCTCTTTAACACACAATTCATCACTTTCACTATCGGCCCTATCCAGTCTCACACACAGACACACACACACACA
>CAEMYA010000414.1:1927508-1941925 GCA_903131615.1 Diplodus sargus | reverse complement strand
AATTCAATCCTTTTATTTGCAGATTAATGTAGTAAAGATTAAAAAAAAAAAGTCTGCAATATGTGAATTCAAAATGTACAGAGGTCTGTACAAAGCAACCCTGCAGGACTCCTGCAAGTCTGCAATACATCCTAGATTCACTGCTTCTGTGTGTGTGTGTGTGTGTGTGTGTGTGTGTGTGCAGCAGTAGAGCAGAGACTGAGGCTGTGCAGTAGCCTATAGTGGTGTGAAACTCGTTAATTACCCCTTGTCTTTGATCTCAGCCTTAACGAGGAGAAAACGAGGTGTTAACGAGCGAAGGCGGGCTCTGGGGGACTTTCAGCAACTAATCACTCCATGGGAAAAGCTGTGTGTTCGTGTGTGTGTGTGTGTGTGCGCATGTGTGTGGAGAGGTGCTTGGAAGGTTCAGGTGAGAATTCAAGGTTTCCTGCAGGCCCTGAAAAACTTCTGAGGGGAGACTGTGAAGTGGTTCTCCAAATGTTTGCGAGAGGTTCTTCAGTTTTTCTTTCTCAGAAGGTTGTCAGGTGGTCCTTGAAAACACTGTGTGTAGTTTGTTGAGAGGAAGTTTTTTAAGAAGTTTTTCAGGAAAGCTTGGTGGAGGGGTTGATTCAGGCGAGGTCCCAAAAAACCTGAACTTGAAATTAATATTTAATTGAAAGCAAAGAAACAGCTGATGTTTTCACTCTGGTCTTGTCTGACTAACTGGCCCCGCTGGTGGCAGCACTTCCTGCTACTGATCCGACTGGTTGAAGCTACAGGATAGGCAGGTTCACCTGTCACCTGTCAAGTCTTTTTCTGAAAGCCCTCTTGCAAGGACGGCTTCCCAAGTAGTTCTATCTCACAAACAATCTGATCTGAAAAACTTTAGAGTGAGTGAGGAGTGTTTGGCCGGTCTTTGGGGAAAGAAAGCCGGAGGAAAGGGTTCAAGATTAAGACAGCAGAGGGACGTATGAAGGTTTAAGGAAGTTAATAAGAAAATACTTTTGATGGGTTTTAATTTTCCTTTTCACACTCACACTGAATACTGACTACCAAACATGCAGGATTAAACACTAACACAGTGGGCGATGCTGTAACAAGATGAATTTCATACATGTTGTCAGACGACATTGAACGGAAAACATGTTTACATTCGTGCCAAATTTCTGATTTTTGCACTGGGACCCATTAAAGATCCCCAACGATAACATGACCAACGCTGGTTCCATTACATTTTTAATTAAGAATAGTTTTACACTTGTTTAACTGGTCTGTTATTTCTGGTGTAGGCAACAGAGCAATACAAATATTTCACCATGTGTTATTAAATTGACCAATCCACTGACATCTTTGACATCATGCACTTAAATTAAAATAAAAATAGTTCTTATCTGTTTTAATTAGATTGAAACGGAGGCACCAGACTGCTGCGCTGACTGTTTGATCACGAAGCACATATTTAAAGTGTTACTCTGAAGTGGAGGCTAATTAATTCCAAATGAGAGAATCCATCATTGCTGCATTCGTCTCACAACTGTTATTCACTGTTCACGTGTCGATAACGCAGGATTAAGTCACACATGTCGCCACACGTTGTTCTGAATAACTGCACCTGATCAGCTCTGAAAGGTTTCAGCCTCAGACTCGACAGCTGACAAAACAATACTGCGTTGCACAAATTAAGACTGATCTTAATGTGAAAAGACATTCACGGCTGTTTTCTTACCTTATTGCTGCGACTGACGAGTTCACTTTTAATTGCAATTTGAAACACAAACACACACACACACACACACACTCGCTGTTGCTGTGTCTCAATTCACAGTCTGCATCCCTCAGAGGAGCATTTTAAGGCCAATTACATCACAATGCCCCACGAAGGCGGAGGAGGAGGATGTGCCGCTACGATCCTTCAAGGCCTCACATATCCCAAGATTCTTTGCGCGCCCGAAAAAGAAGAAAGAAAGAGAGAAAATGGCGACATTGCGTGGCGTAGATCATCACTTTCGCGGGCCTGGGCGGCAGAAATCCTGACGTAAGGGTAAAACAGGAAATGCTCCAAAGGCGAGACCGTCCCATTTAACAACAGCTGACGTGAGTTTAACAAGTTTGTAGTTTTCTCCTCACCTGCCCCGTGTGTCTGTGTAGCACCTGCATGTCATCATCTGATCATCTCCTGCTATCTCAACCCGTTCTCCTCACGATGCCGGTGCCAGATTGTTCCATCCCGTTTGGTGACTACACCTGTGTTCAACTCTTGACTTTTTGCTACCCGAGTATTTCTAGTGTTGCTTCGGCTTCAGTGTTTTTTCCTCCCATGTGTAAAGAACCCTCAGCGTTTCTCTTTTCCGGTCCACCAGCTCACCTGTGTGTTTCACCTCCTCGCCTCCAGACCACTCCACCTGCCCGCCCGCCCTCCTCTCTCTCTCAACGGCTCAGCTTTTTGTTGTAAATAAACATCTTTGAACTGTTCTACTGCCTCTGGCCTCTTCATTCTCTGCAAAAAAAACCCAAAAAAAACACTGTAGCAGAGTGATATGAACGTTGCTTCTCTCGTTCTGTATATTCACTCCAGGTGTGTTCATTAAAAGGTTTCCTTCAGCGACCTTCTGTGTGACAGAAGCAGCAGCACAGAAAGTTCAAGACAAAGAAACCAAAACCGCTTTCATTCTGTCCGGAGATTTACCGCTCAGTCTCGAGGGTTTAGTTTCCTTTTGAGCTTTTGACTGTGCTGTAAAGTGCAGGTGGCGGACACTTTAAAGAGAGTGTGTGTGTGTGTTTGATTGAAATAGGATGAGACTTTGAAGGTGTGTCTGTCTGATGAAGACGGGGCAGCTACTGAAGGAGGACAGAAAGAGAGAGAGACACTGCTGCAGCCCCGACCTTTAACTTCACTGCTGCAACATTAACTCAATTTTGATTCCTCACCTTCAACCTCAGTATCAACCTGGAAACGACCCTTTCACACAGTGAAACAAACACAAACACATCCAAGGTCTCTGCCAGCTCAAACCAAAGACATTAAGGACACGTTTACCCTCGAGGATATCCTATCACAGTTCAGTTTTATGTCAACAATCAACACAGGATATTAATAAATGGCACGAGTACGTAAGTGTGCACAATTCAAGCCATTACAGAGAGTAAACATTCGGTTGCAGTCGGTTCCTGCAGACGTGAAAATCCTGAGAAAAAGTACTGAAGTGGAAAATTAGTTTCTGCGTGCTGCAAAGTTTCCTTTTTTTTTTTTTTTCTGGCAAATTTTCAATGTCATTAAATGAACAAGTCATGAAATTGTAATGTCATGGAGTTTGAAGAGATGAAGAAGAGCAGTGAACTTTCAAAGACCTATTTTCTTAAATGCTGCTGTATGGCCATAAGTATGTAGACACTCAACATTACTCACACAGGTAACTTACAACGGCGTAACATTGGTTTGGACACAAAAAAGTGGGGGTCTTGAATACAATTTTGTACATTTCTACATGCTTTTAATCGTATTCCCAGCTGCTTAAAAGCAACTTTGCTAACCCCAAAAATTCCTCCCATGACTTCCTTTCGCTTCCCCTCACTTTAAACAACTGAACACATGCTTCCTGTACTCATTTGAAAGGATAAACTCCTGACAAATGTTTTCCTTGTTCACTTCATCCAGTCTTTCTTTGTAGACAGGCGACTTTGAATCCAGGTCTTCATCCTCCTCAAAGCACTGAAGCTCCTTTCCGGGCTGCAGGAACAAGAATGAGGAGACGCACAAGAGCTTCAGCTTGGTTGAAAAGACCACAGACCTCAGGCGCCTGGTTCTTCAGAACAGCTGTCGCCTCTGAAGTGGTTGTGTACTGGTACTGTAATTTGAACATCCTCAGCTGCACCTCCAGTGACCTCTGGTTCAACTCAGGATACTGTTCCACCACTGCAGTGTCCACCTCCCCAGAAAGTATGATTTCCTGCAGTTTTGCCAAAGTTTTCAGGCCACCCTGATCAAACCTCTCCTTCAGCTGCATATCCACAGTATCCAGCACCTTGAAGAACTCTGCTCTGTAATATTCTTCTGGGGTTGTGGGTGTGTATGCTGTAGTGGCATTGCCAGGGAAGTGTTTTGGTGGACGGCGGATGTGGGGCATGGTAATGGGATGAGTATTTAGTTTGGTGATCATCTCTGTGGCGTGGCTGTACACCTCCTGGAACTTCTCCTCAGATCTCAGTGGCCAGCTTGAGTCCAAGCACTGTGGTGCCTCTTCCAAACCTCTCCAACAGCCCTCTTGCTGTCACACCAGTGTTGGAAGAATCGGTTTGGGCCATGTCCTCTAAGCTGAGTAGCACAGACTCATACTGGCGTAGTACGGACCTGATTGCTGGAGTCCTGGCCGTCCATCTTGTTTAACACATGGGCTGCAGGTTGATGACTGATCCTGATACTGTGGTTGTGATGTCGTTTTGTACTTCCCTGATAATTTATATAGACAGCCAAGCTTGGGGAGCCAACCCAGGTCATCGGATGACAGGGATGACTCTGTACAAGCAGCTTGGGCGACCAGATTTACACAATGAAGGCCACAGTGAACTTACAAAGCCAGTGGCTGCATCTCCTCGATCCTGGTCTGTGCTACCTTCTGTTGCCTGACATGTTTGCTGCTCCATCATATGTTTGGCCATGCAGACCAGACAGTGGCAGATTCAAGCGTAGCAACACATCTGTGGCAAAAAAATCCCAGGAAGGCCTCATGGGGGACCAAGTCATGGTCTACATACACATATGGCTCCCTGTTCAGTGCCCTCTATGTCCTGTGTTCCATCAGTGACAATCGAATATTGGAGCAAAGGCAGTTTCTGAATTGAGCTTGTGATTTCCCTAATTATGCTGTTTGCAAATAGATCTAAAATGTCATTCTGGATTTTGGGGGATGTGTAATGCTTCTTCCATGTGGACAGCCATTTCCCTAGTCCAGGGTCATCTTCACTTCTGACTTTCAATAGCTGGTAGAGGTTCCCCTCTTCAGCTACATGTCCCCTAATACCAGTTCCCTGGTGAGCTAAAAGCTGTACAGAGCCCACAATTTTCACGAGGCACCTTCTTGACTCCTGTTGCTGTGCAGCTTTGGCTGAAGACAACTGGACATCAACTGGTTTTAATTTATGGCAGTGGCTCGTGACAGCAACTTTGTGTGCATTGCTTTCAGCATGTTCTGCAAATTTCTAAGTTGCCTTTTTTACCTCTCATTTCCAAATGCTTGAGCACAGAAAAAACAGAAGACTCCATTTACTCCTGGGCTACAGTGGAGCCAAGTAAAGTCACAATACCACTTTTCTTGGAAAGTTGGAGGTTGGAATTTCTCAGTTGAAATTTCCTATTTCCGACCTCCAAGCATTCCAGGTGCACGGCACTGACCATAGTTGCGTAGTGTCAGATATCTGATTCTCCGTGAAGTCGGGGTAGATGGATTTGGCCCGAGTTTACAAGTAGGAACTCCGATATTGAGTGGCATTCCAGTGAACTTTTTCTAGTTGGAGGTTGGAAATTCCGACCCGCCGACATTGTCTGGAACGCAGCATCATTACACAAACTGTCCGCGACTCACAGCGAGAGTGGGTCCACTTGATTACTAACCTGGCATATGTTGATGTTGCATCAGCTGGGTGGAGTTTGACATCAAAAAATAAGCACATCCGTATATGCCGGGGTTGATTAATCAGGTGGACCTAATGTTTGAGTATCGGACGCTTGAGAGTTACTGCTATCCGCTGGATTAAATAAAAGTGGGAGGGACAAATACAATATTTCGAAAAGTGGGGGGGAACATGTCCCCCCTGTCCCTAGTGGATGTTACGCCTATGAACTCTAACCCCGAGATTCCACCAGATATGTGTCCCCTTGCATTGAGGCTACGATACGGTTTTGCTCCACCTTCCGGCAACCCCCACCGGTTGCGTTTAGAGTCCACCATGGCGCAGTACGGTCAACAACTGGCGTCGCGAGACCGAAGAGTTCCCACGAAAATCACATAATCACTCGCGATTGCAGTTACAGGTATGTGTTATAAAAATAGCAATAGGAAGTGTTCCCGAAGAACTATTTTTGAGATTTGTGTGCTGGTGTCAACACGGAGTGTTTTAATTTGAAAAGTAACCGGATGTTATATTGTTGTTTCGATGCTTGACTTCCTGTCTGCTCGGTGTTAAATTCAGCTGAATTGCTGCGTTGCGCTCCAGACGAAATAGAAGTCCTGCGTATCTGTTCCGAAGGTTTCAGACTGTCGGAGCTGGACGACGCAGATACGCAGCGAAGCGGACCTGATGGAAATTAACACATAGACTAGAGTTAAATCTATCTGCTTTGCTGGCGTGGCGGAGACGTAACGTAGCAGACACGTATCTGGTGGAATCTCAGGGTTAAATATGTCACATAAACACTAGCAACTGTTCTGAGAAGGACTTCTACAAGACTTCAGAACCTGATTGCAGGAATTTGCTCCTGTGGAACCCACACTGTGACAAAACAATCACAACACAACAATATGTAGACTGACTTTCGGAACCACATTACCACATTTCACAAGAGCAAAGTCCATTTGGGCAAAAGTTTGGATTCACCAAAGATGATGAAGGTTCTCAATCGTCCAGCTCATTGTAAGTCTAGGTGCTGTATCGTCGGCAGCTGGACTTGTTTCAGTTTCTTGAAAACATTTCAACGCTCATCTGAGAGACCGAGAGAGGGGAGGTGCAGGGTTTCAAACCCTGTGTGGGAGTTACAGAGTTGTTAAGGACATGTTAGAGCTCTGAGTTAATATGCTAGATGGACATAAATTACAGTAATGGCATGAACAAAAATGTTTTTACTTGAATTAATGTTGTTTTCCTAAAGCTTTCGTTAAAAACTTTACAGTAATCAGAACGAAGAAGAAGATGAAGAAGCTGTATTCCCATTGCAGTGGAGCAGTGGGTGCACAACGTACGAAACCGGGGACAAACTCCAGATCTATACCAGCGCCTTGCTCAAGGGCACTAACTGGAGTTTTAACTTATTATCCTGTTGTAGGCTGAAGTTGGTTTCAATCAGGTGCCATACAGAAATAACAGCACCTATCATGACGTACTATTAGTGGGATTTATGAAAAGGTTTGAAGGATGATACAAGTTTTATTTCCCTGAATGAGGGTTTGAAGTGCGTTTGACGCGGCGATGTGAGTGAATGAAGTGTCCACATGAGGTTTGGAGGTGAAAGCGTTCAGCAGAATGAGAGCGCAGGAGGTCAGACAGGGCAAATCGAAAGCTGTTAATCTTTGGTCTGAAACTTTCAGCGTTTATAACCGAGAATCTCTTGATTTGGCAGCTGACGTACTGCAGGGAAAATGCCTGTAGTGATTTGTTTGACAAGAGCAGATCTGGCCTAGATTCTGTGCTACATTTTCTGACAATAATCAGTCAATGAGGGAATTCAAACAGCTTCTTCACCAAAAATAAAAAAACAATATGCATCAAAGATGTTTCGACTGACAAGTTTTCTGGAGAAAGGTATCGCTCCGAGCTTCTCTGCGGGGACTTCGACGATTTGGATTTTACTTTTCAAACACGCTTCAGAGGCAAACTTTTATTTTCTTCACAAAGAGAACAGCAGAGTAACAACTGAGTCCTGCTGAGAGAAAAAAGCCGTCTCACAACTTTAAGCCTCGAGAGCTGTCCACACTCCGAGATGTTCCGTCTGTTAACGCTTATTCAATAGATGCAATGTGTTGTAAAGGAAAAACATCAACCTTCAAGTTCCTCTCATATCAGTGAGCTTCAGGACCAGAGTTAAACCTGAACGATGGAAATTTAGAGGCGTGTTTGAATGTTTCATCACTCGTTAATACCGCTTGATATTTCGCCAGCTGTAATACGATCGTTTGGATTTCACGCCAACTGTTAGAATGTCAGAACAACAAGAATGTGATTAATTTAATTAAAATCTCATCAGATTGGCTGTAGATCACACATACTAAGCAAACTCTCATGTTAATTGAATTTGGACTTCCACCACTGCTCATTACCGACATGTTGTCCTCGTGCGATCATACGAGACGTCATTTAAAGCTTTATTATTATCAACTCACATCAATGACTGCAGGGACTCATGGAGGGATGTTTTTATTCCATATTCTCTTTTTTCACACCACTGTTTGAAATCGTAGAGGAACTTGACTGCACAGACGCCGTACGTAGAACGGACTGGATGGCGTCTTTGCAGTCCACCAACAACGCCATAAAAGTATTGTTTCTGTTTAGTTTGGATCCTCAGCAGTTTCCACTTGTGATGCAGATGCGATGCATCGTCACGGTCATCAGCGAGGTCTGGCTGATAGCTTCATCCTGAGGTGGTTTGAACTCCCTTTGTCGCATCACCATCATCTGCCACTACAGCACAAGTATACTCAGGATGAACACAGTCATGCATATTAACGCGGTTCTGAAGTGGGTCTTTTTCGGCGTCGCACATTACCTGGAGAGAACTCCCGTTTGTTTTTGATCTCCTTCTCAAGGTAGTCGATTCCCTGAAACTCCTCCACCTGCTCGACATTTATGCAAAGTTGGACTTGCTCCTCAGTTTGACTCGGGGGAAATTCATTCACAAAACCACCACCTGTTTGGAGAGCAGATCTTCTCTTTGAAGCCAATTTCTCTTTCTTGTGTTGTCTGATGTCTTTCCAGAATGTTTTTTAAATTCCACCACTGACCTGTTTGTTGAGCTGATAGCTTTCACTCAGTGTCAGAGGAGGAGAGCATGATTGCATTTCTGCAGTGTTTGTTGCCTCTTTGTTTGAGGTCCTGAATGCTTTCCAGACATTCTCATGTCTAATCCATCATATCGTTAGCGACAGCTCATTCACGGCGAGCAGCTGTACCCATTTACATCATGAATTTTATTATAATATGGCCCTAATTGTTATTTATGATACCCCTCTTGATTATACTAACAAAAGCCTTGATTCTGAAGATGCCATCTGAGTTCAGGTTGCTGGAGAGCCTGTGACAAGAATTCTGAAATTGAGACTGATGAAAAATGAAAAAAAACAAATCTTGCGGCAACCTTTGCTCGTCCTCAAAGCACAGCAGGAGTCACTGTTGTGACAGCGTCCTTGATTCAATTTATTTTACTGTCAGATTTCTCTTAAAGTAGCTACAAGGAACTTTCCTGTCACTGTTTCAGCATCGTTGCTTCCTGTGGTGAAGATCTTGATCTGGCTAGGTTGTGCGTGTCTTTTGGAAATGGTTGCATGTGTGTTATTGAACGTATCCGCTCTGGTTTCTGTTGTCCGACTCCGGTTTGAGTGCGACACAGTGCAGAACTGCCGGACAGCTGAAATTGCAAGACCAGGGAGTTCTTGCAGTAATAACAGAGTGTGTGTGTGTGTGTGTTATAAACACAACAACAAACAGACAAATGTTATGTTGTTGTTTCGGTGTTCCTTCCTATCTCGCTCGATCCGCTCCGTGCTAAATTTGGCAGAACTGATGCAACAGAATTGTCACCGGTTTGTGTTTTGTTCACTTCCCTCCCTTTTCTCCCTCACCTGCTCTTCCTCTATGTTGTAACAAGAACAGATACACAACGCTACCGTAGTGGATCAGAGACGGACCGAACACGGATCTGGTAGAATTTGGGTTGTTGGACACTCCTGCCTTACTGATACACAAACCTCTGATTTAACAGGTTGTGACTGTGATTATTTTTAGTGCATGTTTGTCTGCATTTTAGGTCGAGTCTGCTCTGAAAAAAAGGACGATGTAAAGTAAACAATAAAAACACTTTCAAACAGCATTCGGCCCGAGATTCCAGCTCTTCGTTTCCTGGGGAAAAAAACAGAGGTTTGAAGAAAAAAGTGTTGCTCAATCATCCGTTGCTACATTTCCTACCTCTGACAGGATTAAGCTTGATGGATATTTACGAGAAAGAAAACAATTATTTCAAAGTGAATGAAAGGAGCCTGGATTATAGCTTCTTATAAGGGCTTTGTGCTGCCGCATATGTGTAGAATTCAATTAGAGGGTGAAATTATGGAATAGATATAGTATTTAGTCCTTTTAGAGCCCCATTGTTGAGTTATGAAAGCAGAGTATTATGCTGGCTGTTGAGGCATACAGTCTCGGCTGTGTATGGAATATATAAAATGTGATTTTCTTTTTCTTTTTTTAAATACTATTCAGTGGAATTCAGTGATTATATAACACACAGGAGGTTAACAGTGAAAAGAGCCGGGAAGACATCAAGGTTAAAAAAGCATCTTAAACATTTTCACCTTGTTAAACAGAGTCTTTAATCAGAGAACAGCGTCTCAGCAGAAGATGTTGAGGTGAACTGTGAAGTGTTAGAGGAAGATTTTTGCCGTGAATATTAAACTTTCTTTGCACATTTGACATTTGAGTTGTGAAAGAGGTTAGGAGACAGATATTTTAAAGCAAGAAAACAACTTATTTCTGCTGTTTTTTTCCACCGCCGACCCGAGAAAAGCATGAATGATCCAGTTTAGAGGTGTTCGCAATGTGCTGCACCGGGAAGGGAGAAGGGACAAACGGTGGGTGCCATTTAAATATGGAGATAACGGCAGGTTGTAAAGATTAACGCTGGTCAAATATCTCTGACTACACTGTATTAAAGGTGGACCGCTTGAAATTAGGTATTTATCAGAACAATCTGGAGCTTAACGCTCTAAAGACAGTGGAGATAGTCTTGGACGTCAGGAAGAACCCGTCCCCGTCATCCTGTGTGGCTCCACAGTCGACTCTGTGGAGTCCTGCCGCTTCCTGGGCACCATCATCACCCAGGACCTAAAATGGGAGCTGAACATCAGATCCCTCAACAAAAAAAGCACAACAGAGGATGTTCTTCCAAGTTCAACCTGCACTTCTACACTGCCATCATCGAGTCCTTCCTCACCTCCTCCATCAGCGTCTGTTACGCTGCTGCCACTGCCGAGGACAAAATCAGACTGCAGCGTATCATACGCTCTGCTGAGAAGGTGATTGGCTGCAACCTTCCATCCCTTCAGGACTTGCACAGCTCCAGGGCTCTGAGGCGTGCAGCTAGGATTGTGGCCGACCCCTCTGACCCCCCACTGACACCAGCCGTTTTTATACTGGGCAGCAAGCCGCCAATTTGGCCATCATTTTTGCAGCCTGGTCCGCAGATTTAAACAGAAGGCGGTAAATTGGGGGTTTGTTTTGGTCTGCCAATATGACACCTCGGAGGGTACGATTATTTCCACCTCCATTGCTGTAAATCCGAGGCGTCAATGTGCCGGCAATTGCGTGAGATGGGTGGAGGTGTCGATGACGTGCACTGTTGTGCGACCCACAGCCAGGGAGTTTTAAAACCAGGAAACAGCTGATCACAGCAGTCAGTCCATCACTTCATCCGCGGACGTCAAGATGAGCAACTGGACAGCTGCTGAGATCCGGGAGATGCAGCGTCTCCTCGGTCTCTGTAGCTGTCTTCGTTGTCAGCTTGTTGTTGTAGCAGCAAGCTGCTAACGATCGCTCCTTTCAAATTAAAAGCCCCCCGCTAAGAATCTGTTCTTAACACCAATAGGGCGCAATGTAAAGCTCTTATTTTGAAGACAAATTCAACCTGCTTCACTGTTCACACCCAACTTCGTGCTTCACATCACATCACATGTTTACGCCTACCCCAGTGGCGGCTTTTTGGAAAATTACAGCTCCATTTCAGAGACACAAGGCGGCAGATTGCAGTCTTTACCTGGCTGCAAATGTGACTACTGATTCTGGCACTCCAACACACCACCGTCCTTGAATATTTGCATTACAATAATGCAGAATTTGTCAATTTTTTTGCACATTCCTGTACATCTCTTCTGTCTTTATTCATCAATCATCCCACACTGTATGTCTCTGTTTGTTTATATTGTATATGTTATGGTCACTGTTAGTTTTTTGTTTATCGTCTTCAATGGATGCACCTTATTCACCAAGACAAATTCCTCGTTGGTGTAAAATCCTTCTTGGTGTGTTTCTGATTCTGATCCTGGTTTGTAAACCCATAATTTGACATTTGAAATGCTTCCACAGGATGTGCATAATGGGAGTCAGACATAGAAGTTGTTTTTTTTTTCTGCCGACTGACTGACATATCTAAACAACAACTGGTTATTTAACAGAATTGTATCAAAAGCCACGAACATCTGTGAATAAACTCTAAAACATCTTGAGGTAGATACAGCTGATGTCGTGTCGATGGACAGAAGAGCTCGTTTTGAAATCTTTTTTCACTGACAGTCTGAGGTGATTTAGTGTCATTATCGAACACCATAAGAAGAAATCATAATAGCTTTTTGCTTTATATATGTGTGTGTGTGTTTAATAAATCACCGCATAGCTACGCTGTCAGCTGTCTGTTTGTAAGAGACATTTGTCAGTGTGAAGGATGGAAAGGATGACACACACACACACACACACACACACACACACACACACACATACTCACGTCCACACATGCACATTCATGTATGGAGTTTATGAGTATATGAACAAAACTAACCTGAACAACCACATTATTAACTGAAGCATTAATTAGCACGTGCTGCCTAAAAGCACTTCACACACCTGCACAGACAGGTGTGTGTGTGTGTGTATGCGTGTGTGTGTGTCTGACTCACTCATACATTTTCATACTGAAACAAGGTCTGCGCCATTTATACGGGCGCAGTCGCCTCCGAGGTTAGAGTCATAAATACTGAGCTGTGACATTTGAAGACTGTCAAACAGCCGCTGTGTTTGTATTCCCTCCTGTTTATGTCGGATCCAGTTCCAGACCTGAACCTTGACAGTGAGGACATTTTTGGGGAATTAAGTGCAGACATTTTTGCCAGAAAATCACAAAACATATTTTCCCACTTACCTCCAGTTGTCTCCATCAGTGCAAACAGTTCTGTTGGCTATGTTGATGTTCTGTAGGACCAGAGCCAGTCGTCTCAGTGAAGGTGTGCTCGGAGTGTAAAGCCTGAGGACCACATCCATCCCCAACTGGTGGTCCTGGTAACATCTGAATAATGGCATTAGACAGATTAACCACCACAAAACACCCTGTAAAGAGTTGTCAACAGAACTACTTTCTACTGGAGGTTTGATTTTAGGGTCCGTGAGTTTTTTCCCGGCGTCTGATGTCAAGGTAGGAGCTCCTCCGACTCGGTCATGGTCATTCAAAAACACGGTGCAGGTTTGTGGAGAGCCATTGAGGGATCTGGTCCTGGTTGATCTGCTTCCTCTCTTTATTTATCTACACTTCATTATTATATAGCGAAGCACATATTGGAACATTTCGGCCTAAGTGACTCTCCACCATCCACTGTAACATCCTATTTTTAGAAGAATGTGAAAATGTACCTAAAACAATAAACACAAGTATGATTCTATTAGTTTTATTTATACATTTCCACAGTCTGAAGCGAAGAGAGTCACAGAAACAGGTTTGAAAAATAGTGTGTGACAAATAAATACTTACTCGAAGGAAATAGGCTCCTGACGATCACGTCTTTTTATACACGGGAATGATTACGGTTTATACGAGCAGGTGGGTATTTATTGAGGTCCTGTGGAGCTTACATGGCTGAAAAGAAGATGTGCGTACGTGGGTGTATGTGGATTCTTACCTGAGCTTATCAGCGAATGTGTCACATGAAAAGGTCAACTGGAGAAAATTAAACTGTCATGTTCGGTGGCGGTGGCGGCTCGGCTGCACGCCAACACAATGAAAAGCTCACATACGTATATAATGTGTTCTGTCTGTGAGAGAGTGCGTGTCGTCCACCGCTGTGATTTGTTCAAAGCCATTCAGAGATAAAAACATGAAATGGAAGAGTGGTGTTGGATCAGCCGTGGGTTTACAATAATAGCACAAATCCATTCAGTATTCCCAACTACCTGAGAATAATGTTATGATTGGACTGTGTGGTGAGTCGGTTTGTGGTGCGTTAGTGTTTCAGAGGTTCTTGGTGAGGCTGGACGTGACGTTTGTGCTGGCAGGTCCAGACACCTGCAGCCGATTGGATGTAATCAACACCTGCTCTTGCACCCTGACCTTCCTTCTGAACGCTGGCAGATTATTGTTGACCGTGAGTCTCCACCTGCACCACCCTGCCTGCCTACGCTCCAGCTCACCACCTCTACCTGCAAGCAGCGATTCCTTTGTGATCACTAATCACTTTTCTAATTACTCCCTGTTCAGCGTCAACTTTTGGTACCACCTGTTCAGAGCTACAACCGTTATGTTATGCGCATCGTTTTGGCTCCCAAGAGGACACTTTAGCGTGCGTTTTGGCTCCCAAGAGGGCACGTTAGCGCATGTTTTGGCTCCCAAGAGGACACTTTAGGGCGCGTTTTGGCTGCCAAGAGGGCACTTTAGCATGCGTATTGGCTCCCAAGGGGGCACTTTAGCATGTGTTTTGGCT
>CAEMYA010000414.1:1916455-1927476 GCA_903131615.1 Diplodus sargus | reverse complement strand
TGCGTTTTGGCTCCCAAGAGGGCACTTTAGCGCGTGTTTTGGCTCCCAAGAGGGCACTTTAGCGCGTGTTTTGGCTCCCAAGAGGGCACTTTAGCATGTGTTTTGGCTCCCAAGACGTCACTTTAGCGCGTGTTTTGGCTCCCAAGTTCAGACTGTTTTACAGATGTTTCTGTCACAATGGGTCTGTTGTTGATTTCTTTTCTGATACAACTGTTTCCGGCTCATTCATGTCATGAAACGTGACGTCAGTAACTTCCCCAAAACAACTGATGAATAGGATAGAAAATTTGAGTGGTAAGTTTAGCATTTGTTAGCATCTGTTGTTCTACTCATTGAAAATGTGCTATTACTGAAATTATTATCAGAGAAACATGGAGGATGTTTCGAGTATGTACTCGGGGCAAATTACATCAACAGCAAATTTCAAAAGCCCAGAGCAGGAAATGTCTGCAGCTGATGTAGATACAGGCCACAACTTCAGAATGAATACGTTCATTTAATCCCAACAGACATTTTTCTTTTTGTCATTTTTCCGAAAGGTAGAAGTTGGCAGGCACACACAGTCCATTGTCAGAAAGATGTAGCACTTCATCTTAAAACTTCTAAAGGAAATATTTAAAATGTAAAAATCAATCATTCAGACTGACTGGGTGAAATATTTCCGCTGTGAAAGATCCGTTGTGAGTTTCTCTTCTCCATCGGTTAGCTGAATATCACACCCCCGGACTTTTCATCTCAGGTGGGTAAAGATCAGGTTGTTATTACAGGAAGACACACTGACAGTATATCAGTTGATTCTGATGCCCTCTGTGCTGTATATCACCAGAAACACCAGAAAATAACTACCGTGCACTGATCTGCTGTACTTGACATCTTGGATTCAATCCCTCCTTTGTGTGTAACAGCCCTCTGGTTGCTCTGGCCTCCACACATGTTCCCACCTTTGAGCACTTTGTATTTTGCCTTATTACTGTGTTTCCAAAGCACCTCCCACACCTGTAACCTCCAGCACAGGAAACCAGCAGTGGGTATTAGAGCGGATTAAGGCCACGAACCCAGAAACCATCCCAGCACCACACACAGCACTTGCTTACACAACATTTCCTCAGCTCATTAAGCACCAAAGTTGCCATCCCAGCCATATTTTTTTTTTTTTTGGGAGCAGCAACTTGTTAGGAAGCTTTTAGGGGTGAAAACTAAGATGTAGGATTTCCTGTCTGATCTTCTGAGTTTGTGTAAAAATGGGCTAATTGGGGCAAACTAAGCAGAGAAAGGTAATTATGTCTCTTCCCAAATTTGCTCTGTTTCCGTGCAGATGGTGCCGAGGTTAGATGAGGTAAACACAGAGCGCAATATCACAGGACTGCAATGAATATCTATTTTCTATATATGTAGATCTAATATGTCCTCTTCATCTTTGTTATTACATATTACTCTCGTACGAAGAGTGTGAAGCAGTTGGGATGAAAGTCAACGCCTCCAAGTCCGAGGCTACGGTTCTCTGCTGGACAAATGTTGGAACACCATGATGATGGAGTTTAAGATGGACAGAAGGTTTGTTGCGTTGTCAGCATTAGTACAAGAGTTGAACTGGATCGTCGTGGGTAAAGAGGAGATTTAGATTTACCGGTCCATCTACGTTCCAACCCTCACCTACGCGTATGAGCTTTATGTGGTGACCGAAAGAAAGAGATCGCAGGTAGAAGCGGCCAAAATGAGATCCTCCGTTGGGTGACTGGGCTCGGACAACCAGAGGTAGCGAGCCAGGAAACTGATAATTTGATGCCTCCTGGGCTCAACTAACTGTGAAGAAACCCTCAGGGCAGACCAAGAACTCACCAGAAGGAATTTTATATCTCATCTGGACTGGGAACAACTCAGGACCTCCCAGGAGGAGCTGGAAAGTTTTGCTTGGGAAGATGGAGCGTGAGATGGCCAAGAGGTTCGTTCCACAGGAGTTGAACTGGACCGTCATGGGTGAAGAGGAAGCTGCGCTGGAAGACGAAGATTTAGATTTACCGGTCCATCTACGTTCCAACCCTCACCTATACGTACGAGCTTCATGTAGTGACCAGAAGAAAGAGATCGCAAGTAGAAGCGACTAAAATGAAATCCTATGTTGGGTGACTGGGCTCAGCCTTTTGAGATAGGGTGAAGAGCTCGGACATCCTGAGGTAGCGAGCCAGGAAACTGATCATTAGATGCCTCCTGGGCTCAACCAACTAAGAGGAAACTCCCGGGGCAGACCAGGAACTCACCATCTGGACTGGGAAAACCTGCAGGACCCCCCAGGAGGAGCTGGAGAGTTTTGCTTGGGAAGATGTTGGATGAGCGGATAAGATGGATGGATGGACTGACATGAAGAGTTGAATATATCAAATTATCTATATATCGACAAATATTCCAATAATTGTTGTTCGTCATATATTGTAACATGTTACCATATATTTCCTGTAATAATATAACTGATTGAACGCAGAACATATTCAGATTTCCAACCAATATTCCAATTTTCATGTGTATCATCGAAATCCATAAACGCCGCTGACACCCACAGCTGGATTGCGCTACTGAAAATGCACAGATGTTTGTGAAACATCTCACAGGACTTCTTCAACCCACACCTGTCCCATCTGCTGCCTCACGCAGGTAAGTGTCTTTTAGAATGAAGTGGAAATCAGGTGCACGTCGTCTCATGACAGATATCTGTTTTTAACTAAACTTCACACGACAATTATCTCACGACAGTTGGATCGCTGCGTCACGGACAGATGTGGCTCGACAGACAGATGTTAGCGGCTGCTGGCTAAAAAAACAAACCGCACACTGTTTTTAAACTTTAGACTGATGAAGCCAATAGTTGTATTACAACTAAAGTTTATAAATTCATAGTTAAAAGATCGAGACCGTCTGTTGTATTCTTAGTTATGTTTTTAGTACTTTTATTCGTTGTATTTGTACTTTTTCTCTCTTTTTTGTGTTGATTCATTTGGACATTTTGTGCTTTGGACTTGTTTTTTATTTGCAGTCTTGTTTTTACTTCTCCATGAGCTCGTTTTTAGTGTGTATACATAAAAATAAATATAAGTGGTTTCAATTTTAAAAAGGTTTGAGGCCAAGAAGACAAGAAACGTGAGAAAACATCCTGTTTTTTTGCACCACCAATAGACTTTGTATTCTTTTTATAACGGTCAGCAGGGGGCGACTCAACTGGTTTCAAAGATGAACTCTGATTGTATGTAAGCGTATGAGAAAATGATCATACTTCTCTCTTGATTTATTGTCTCAGTAAACAGTTTCCTGCTGAGTTTTTGGTCTCAATCTCTACTTTCAAGTCCTGTTCAAAACAGTCTGATGTCATTACGGCTCCATCTTCAATAAAATAGATGATAAATCAGGGTATTGATCAAAGGCATGGCCACCTTGTGAATGAGAAGTTACTACTGGTTCTCGATCAGGACATCACATGATTCGCGCTGAGTTAAATAACTCATCTTCTCTCTCCGTCAGCGAAGGTTGTTTTCAGTCAGAGGTCATTCGGGTGATATTAGACAAGAGTTTTAAAGTGGGCTGTTTTCTTTGGGGAACACTGACGTTCACATCTCTCTCTTGTCTCTCTCTCTCTCTTTGCCCTCAGATGAATCCAGTTTCAATCGGTCTTTTAAAGCGAGCTGCTTTTATTAAGAAACTCTTTCTGTCGCTCGTCGAGTCCCTTTTTTCTTCTCTGGCGGCTCCAGACGAGTCAGCTCCTCGCTCTCCTTTTTGTGCTTCGACATCAGACTCTGACTGAAGAAAATCAAATAACTCTTCAGCGCTCGCTCCCTCTGTTTCACTGCGGCACTGAGGGGAGTGGAAGATAATTCAATATGAGCATGAAGGAAGAGAATGTGGTTACTTCACAAGTCAGAACCTCCAGCTCGTTCTCTCTCAGTGCCTGTGACATCTCTTTGACTCGGGTGATAAACTGATGTTTGTGAGACGTCGACCGGTCGGTTAGACATCAGAACCAGAAACACTAGTTGTGCTTTCAGCCGGTTATTTTTAGTAAATCAGACATTTTAATTGCATTATTTCAGCATTTTTCACTTGATTTTCATCAGTGATGTCAGCTCGTGTGTTTAAATTCAGGTCAACCGCTCACTTCACTGTCTTCTCTCCACCTCTACTCTTCTGCAACATTACCAGAGGCAGTAAAGAACATTTCAACCTCGAGCTTCAGCAGCATGTCGACATTACAGTGCACAAAACACCTGACGATTGAATTTCACCTCCACCTTCCACGGATCTTCATCCACCTTTCAATCTCTGAGCTCTTCTCTCGTCACGAAACGACTCTGGATTTCAATGTGATTCAGGCCGGGGTTACTTTATTTCACACACCTTTATTTTATTTCAATACTGTTTGGAGAGAAAAAGAACAAATGAGTCACTAGGAACGTCCCTAAAAACTAACAATACACGATCGTCACTGACCATAAAAACCCGACTCTGTATGATAATAGACATTTTTCAATATTTTAAGAGACAGCATCTCTCTTAACTGGAGATAAGGGCATCGTGATTGATATTTATATTTGCTAGAACAGCCTTTCTTTTATTTAAGCTTCCTAAATATTAAACAAGAGCTTTGCTAGTTCGTCTGACGATATATTGGTAATTTATGTATCTAAACAAGAGTAATCCTCTTTAGTTTTCTGAGCCACTTCAAATCTGTCCCACAAATGACACAAGACGTGTCATCAGGTGGATTTTAAGATTGTTGTACCAAGTGCAGATTTGACTTTTGACCATATTCACAGACTCAAACAGTATAGTTGAATCTACAGACTATAAACAATAAGCTGTAAACAATGATGCTGTTAACAAACTGCCTGTTTGTCACCTAAACTGTTTTCAGAAACATATTTGATCTCTTTCCTGTGTTGAAAACAGAGGCTGAGAAAAGTTCTGATTGCTCAGGATCCTGTTCGTTCTGTCGTTCATGTACTGAAGTGCACCGTTTAGCTCCAAGATGGACGAGGAGCGAGAAAACCAAGCACCATCCAGCTCGCAGCCCGTCGCCCATCAGTAGAAGTGTTGACTGGTACCGGTCGGGTGCAGAGTGTTCTGGTTGTTGTTTGTGAATCATCCGGACCTCCGAGGTCGTCGGGTTCAGGTGTGCTTTCAGTCCTGAAAGTCAAAACTACACATGGAGAAGCAGGAACAAACTCCAGCTCTCACCTCTTTCCAATAAATCATTGGAGCGTTTTTAAGACTTTAAACTGCACGTTAACTTTCATTCTTTAGTTCTGTCTGTTTAAAACATCTTCTATTTTTGATTTTCTTGTTTCGTGATAGTTTCTTGATGTCTTCCAGCTTGTTTTATCATATTTAAATGTTATTTTATGCTCCTGTGAAGCACTTCGAGTTGCCTTGTGTCTGAATTGTGCTCTAAAATTAAACTTTCCATCCCATTTTTCTCTGCTTTCTCACAAATTTCCCCCAAAATTGTTGTCTTCAGACCAAACTGGTTTTATTCGAGGGCCATCTCTCCAGCAGTTAAGCACTTCTACTGTAAATGACTGTCTGCAGACTAATATTTATACTTACAGCGCTGCAGATCAAGTTGAATATTTAAGCAGCATGTTGGAGCCTCGCAGCACTTCAGGCTGACACGTGAGTTATTTCATAGTATGTTTCATACGCGCTCCAATAAAGTCCGCAGCCTCTCTCTCACAGCAGGAGGTCCACATAAACACGCTCACTGCACTCGGCTGCCTGCTTTAATATGTCTCCTCCTGTATTAGCATTTAGCTGCACATGAATTTTGAATGTTTTTCACGTGTTCGTGTGCATCAGTCGTTAGCGTATCCGATTCTCTCTTCCAGGGTTAAAGAGCATCAAGCCAAACTAAACTATAGTTGAGACCTTGACGTGGGGACGCGAGTGTCCTCGCTGAACTTTCGGTTTCATCGTGACTCCATCAGTCCAATTACTGCTTTCATTCTCACCATGAACCACGACCGCGTAAACCACCGGGGGATCCACATCCTCCGCGCTTCACTCTTCTTTACTCTCCGTCCGTTTGATCAGAGTGGGTTTGTTCCTGCCTTTCGCTCGCCCTCGTCTGTCTCAGCCACTCTTTTTCTGCCCTTGAAGGAGAAAACAGAGAGGAACGAGCGGCACAACAAAATAAACAATCTCGTCTTCATCCTCGTCTTCACTTAGCTCCCACCGCTGTCTCTTCGGGAGCTGTGTTGGTAGATAACTCTGTGCCCTTTTTCAGCTCTTAAAGACTGTCAAGAGTTTCAAACTTCACTCGTGTCAATAAAAAACAAACTTTCACGCTCCAAAGTTCAGAAAGTCTCTCTGGAAACTTTACAGCCGCTGTGTCGAAGAAGAACTGAAGAAGAAGAACTGAGGACGCTTCCTGTACCGGCTCTGAGCTCAGAACCAGCGCCGGGCTGTGAGGTGTCATCTATATTTACAGCTCTCTGCCCAGTAAAGCAGGACGACGTCTCGCTGTTTGTGTTGCAGATTTTTTTAATCGCACTGATGCATGTAGACATAAAACACAACGCTGCCTTTTACTTTTTTTACTCTGATTATCACCTGCTGTAATAAAACTGACAACATGGGGGGAAAAACATTCCCCGCCTGCTTCCTCTCATCAGATAATTCATATTCATTGCTTGTTTGACCTTCAAGGTTCATCGTTTACTGTGGAAAAAAAACAAATCCTCGTTGTTCATTGGCACACTTGGACCGTTTCCAGAGAGGAGGATGAAGTCTGCAGGCAGGATGCAGTGATGTTTTGCCAGAGATGTAAAAAAAAGAAGAAGAAGAACAAGTCAAGACATCAGTGATTGAAAGAACATTGGACACACGTCTACTTATGGGTTCTAGCGATACATCGACCCGGATTGATCGTTGAGATACGCCTTTATTTTGAAATTCCCATGACACATCTGTGTCTGTGCTTCCGTCCGTTAGCAACAACAGATTGTTTTCCATCTAAATCTCTGGAACCACTGATCAAATAATATTAATCCAGTATTAAAACTGTCATTGTGAGTTGATGATGTCATCTCGTATTGATCACAGGCTCCTGTTTTGGATCGAATAGAATCAAATCGTGTCGTTGTGACGTCGGTATCGTATCGTATCGTACTGTATAGACTCCTGGTCGAGCATTTTGAAGCCTATGCAGCATTTTTTCTAGTGTTTTTTTATCAGCTTACATTTTAAGAAATTAATCCATAATGTGCCTTTTATGGCGAACACTCTCTAAAGTAACTGGTATTCGAAGAATAACGTGGTAGAAAATGGACTCAGGTGATGTTAAAGTACCTCAGACTCGTCTCGAGCGCGTTATTAAAGCCTCTGTGAGCTCGACTCTCTGATCTGCTGCAGCTTCTCACTGAATCTGTGTTACTTACTTACTTAGTTACTTTAAAAAGTTACATTTATTAATATCTGATTCTTTCATCTGCAGTTTTTTGTTGTCGGGACGTTTTGGAGAACCAGAAAAAAACCTCTTTGATTGAATTTCTGCGACTGATAACACATTTAAAAAAGTAACTAATACTCTGAGTCGTGTTTGAGGGGGATACTCTGTACTTTTACTTAAAGGAGCACTCTGCAGTTTTTTGGGGGAATAAATGTTTATCAGAAGAGAAATATTGTTTTCTGCCTGAACAAACTAAATAATCGAACTTTCTTTGTTTTTGTGACTGAATAAACAAACTGAATTTAAAGGACGACACAGTTTATACTGTTTACTTTGTTGATATGTGGCGGACCCTGCCACCTCTCTAGCTTCAAACGATGTTCTGGGACTTTATTTTCCTCTGAGAGCAGCTTGTTTATCCGGTGTTGGAATAAATAAATATTGCAATTCTGACCCTTTAAGTCTTTTTAGTTTCGTTTTTAGTCATTTTAATATCAGATTTACTTGTAACTTACTTGTATATTCCAGTAATGTAACTGCGGGCTGCTTGTATCCGAGTACTGATGCAGACTCAGTGGAACAGCAGCAGGTTGTATTGTTTGCAGTCTGGTGTTGGAGATGAGAACCGATCTGAGAACAGCGTTCTCGTCTGTAATGATGTTTTTGGACGGGATGTTCCTTTAAGAACCTCTCTGTCTGCGTCTGTGCGCCTTTTTTGTTTTTTAAAGCCAGGTGCCTAATTACGCACGGAGCTCCCCGGTGCTCTGCGCTGCTGTGCCCGGCCTCCCCCCCCTCCTGTCGGCGCGCAGTGGTTCGCTCCAGTCGCTCTCTGCTGCTGTTCATCTCCGCCCCGCTGGCCGGCGCGCAGTCGGAGCTTCAGCCCGGTAACCGAGCGCACACCTCACCTCCCCTCACCGCCCGCTCTCCTCCTCTCGCTTCAGCCTCTTTCGGCGTTTTTAAGCCTCCGCTGTCGGCAGGTCAGTCACTCCCTTCCTCTTGTCTTCTCCTCTTTCTTTCTTTCTTTGTTTCTTTCTCGCTCCTGTTTTTATTTTTTTTTATTTTTGTGCTCTGATTGTTCGCGGCTGGTTGGATTCCTCTGTGTCTCTGTTGTCCTGCGAGTCTTTACAGGAGCGTTTCCTCTCCGGCTGGTTGGTGGAAAGGAATCTTCTTCTTCTTCTTCTTCTTCTTCTTCTGTTCATTTCCAGCTTTTATTTTATGTTTTTTGATATTCAAACGCTTCCTTCTCTTTTCTCTCTCTGATCCTACAAGATTTCATTTTGATTTTCGTGTGTTTATCTCTTCAGTTTTCCTTCTTTTGTCTCATTCTTGCAGTTTTTTTGCTTTCTTTTTCTTAATTCTTTCTTTCTTTCTTTCTTTTTTTAAGCCAAAGGGGATTTTATATTTTACTGTCTCTCAGAGTTGAGGATGAGGATGCTGATGCTGATCTTCACCCACCGAACCGCTCTTGATTCTGTTGGGACTGTTTTAACTGGAACAGATCTGAGTTGTGAGTCTCTGTTAGTGTGTGGATGTGTGTTTACAGTCACACACACACACACACACACACACACACACACACACACTCCAGCAGCAGCAGCCCGTTGCACTGTCGGTTCCGATGAAGCGGACCCGGAGGAGCTGACAGGTCGGGTTTGTTACTCTGTCATGTTCTGTTCTGCATCCCTCTGGTGTGTAATATCAGCAGACTGGCTGTTGTGTTTTCTTTTTCTTTTACACATCTGAACCTCAGTGCATGCTGGGAATAATGCTCATGAGATCGTGGCCGAATGATTTGATCGCTGATCGATCAGGCTTGAATGAAAAGTTGGAGGAATGTGTGAATATTCAAAAGAACGGTGTGTGTTTTTCGGTTTCTTTTTACGGTTCGAGCCGGATTCAAACTCTGCAGGAGTGGTGCATTCAAGTGCCAGAACATAAACTTACTTGGAGGTCGTTAGCTGATGTTAGGGGGTCTCCTTTCACCTGAGTCCTTCACAGAGGAATCCAGAGTCCAGCAGCATCGAATTGCATCACAACAAATCATCCACAGACTTGTTTAGACAACCGAGAAAGACGAGAAGGTCTCATTTTTTACATCAGGCTACAATCCGCTCATGTAAATCATCACACAGAGCTTCTTTTAAATCCTCTGAGTGTATGAATACAGTTCTGTTTTTGCAGCCAACTCCAGTGTCGACTGTGTTGGAGCTCTGAAAAACAGCTGAAATGGAAAAATACAGGGAGGAAGCGAACACACAGAAGAGAAATATAAGAGGCAGAGATGAGAGATGTGACTCTCCTCCGGCGTCGGGATTTAAAGCAACAGGCTGCGGCCTCGTGAGGAGAGAAGCTCCATGTGAGGAATATTATCAGAGGTGTGCAGGTTCAGGAGTGAGAACGCACAGCGGCAGCACGCTTCTGTTCTCTGCTTCACACACAGCATCATCGTATCGTGTGTGTGTGTGTGTGTGTGTGTGTGTGTGGAGTTGGTGCTGTGCAGTAAGATGCAGGACTGCGATGCTCGAGGGAGGAAGAGAGTCTGCAGGATAAGATCAGTGATGCTGCTGCTGCTGCTGCTCGACTCTCAAACGTGTTTCACAGGATTGTTGATTCTCGTCTGTTTGTTTGTGACTCTGTGAGAAGTGTGTGTCTGCAAAGTGGATGTGATTCTCACTGTTTAGCAGCAGAGATGTTGGCAAAAAACACAATAATTAGATGTTTTTAATGTCTCAAGACACATTTCAACGCTCCACTTACTGATGTTTTCTATATTATCGGCCTGTTCACAGTCTGGTAGGTGTTTTGATTAGATCGGCTCTGCTCAGGCTGAAGATGAGTGGAGCTGTGAGGAGAGTCACTCTGCAGCACAGCAGAGCGTTCGTGTCCACGAGGAACGCAGACAAACAAACCCGCCTCTTCAGCGTCGTGCCTTCCTGTTTTACAGATGAAACGTCCACATCTGCATCCACACTGATGAAAACAGCCTCGGTGCAGCATGATGAAACATCTCAGGTGTTGATTATGAGGCGCTGGTGGGATGTTTCAGGTACACAGGAGGAGATTAAATAGACTGCAGGATTTGAGCAGCAGATCCAGTTTGAAGGCTAATTGGAAGTTTCTCATCGTATGAGGAGAGAGTTTGGCCACACAGGACACCGTAGAGGAGAGGAAACGTCTCGATTCTGTGGATTCTGAGGATTCGGTTCCGATGAAGAGGGAGTTTGCAGCCAAAGTAACACTCAGGCTTTCCGGATTTCAAGGAAAGATCGTTACATCACCGAATCATGCTTTGGTATTGAAGTCTACGGGAGAAAACCAACACATCTACCTCGTCTGACTTCTGATTCTTTATTCGCAAGCACGTCGTTCATCCCTCGAAATAACTCAGCGTTTATTCACACAAAGGCAGAACCACGTTCCTCGTGTTCAGCAGGAAACGGATCATTGAAGCTGTCTTCTTATCCATCCTGGATTATGGTGATGTTATCTATAGACGCGCCTCCACTAGACTGGGTTTTATCACTCCGCCCTCAGATTCATCACCGCTGACTGTTATTCCGCTCATCTGTTTCTTTTTAAAGCCTTGAAGGAC
>CAEMYA010000414.1:1896793-1908516 GCA_903131615.1 Diplodus sargus | reverse complement strand
GCAGTCAGGAGTCAAGAGGAGTCCTGACATTTAGAAAGTCAGCCACCTCCCTGATTCAGCAGAAACACAGTAACAGATGGAAACCTCTGCACCTCCTGCTCCTCGTTCTCCTCCTCCTCCTCCTCCTCTCTCCATCATCTGCTTTCTTCCTCTTCATCTCTCTCTCTTTGTACCTCTCTCCAACTGTCTCCTGTGTAATTTATTTCACTTAATGTCGCTGTCAGGTCACTTTAAATTTCGTCTTTTTGTCGGTTTGTCGGCTCCGGCCCAAGAAATCGCTGGACGACTCGTTGTGTTGTTGGGTTTTTTTTTTCTTCTCCACACAGAGAAATCCACATGAGAACAGTCTGTAAAAAGGTTCTGGGGCTCTTTCACCTTTGTTGCCTCAGTTTTTTTCCCCGTCCTCTCTCTTCTTCAAGCTGCTGCTTTTGACATTTTCGAAACACTTCTGTGTGTTTTCATCCGCCAAAAATATCAAGACGGCAACACATTTCATCAGACCTCCAGTCCTCCTCGGGGTACAGCTGCCCGCAACTGTTTGTGGATTAATGCTCGTCTGCAATATGCAAAATATGCAAAATACGCCGGGTGAGGCCTCTTGTGGGTCAGGTCGAGGTCCGATCTTGGTCCGATCACACACAGAATTTGTTTATTTTTATCTAAATGTGCAGTTTGCATCACTTTGCATCAGAATACGGTCGCTGAGTTCGTGCACGGAGTCAAGTTATCTTAACATTTGCTCGTGTGATGTTTGTTAGCAGCAGAGGTCAGGACTCCTCTCTCCCGTCTCCTCTCCTCGCTTCCTTCCCTCCTTTCTCCACCTTCATCCTTCCATCTCCTCATCCTCCTTCCTCCTCCACTCATTTCCTTTATCCCTCTCCGTCTTTCTCTTCCTTACATCCTTTCCACCTTCCACCCGTTCTCCTCCTTTCCCTCTCCTCCCCTCCCCTTCACCCTTTCATCCCTCCATCGCTCAGGTCATGTCTGAGGTTGTTTGACTAATCTTTGAATGGCTTAGTAACGTTTTCATGAAAATTTCACCTCCGCTGCATCTATAATTCAGCGGCTGCTTCGCTCCATCACTCATTAAACACTCACCCAACCACACACACCCCGCCGGCTCGCTGCTCCTCTGAACTACTACTACACCTTTTCTCCGCCTCTTCTTCTTCTTTGAGTTCCTGTCTTTTCCCGTATTTCTTCTTCTTCTTCTTCTGACTTGCTCCTGTGATCGCTCATCATCTCAGTTCCTTTGCGTTTCTCCTTCGCTGCCCCGTTCTGGCCTCCTCCCTCTTTTCTGCAATCTTACTTTTGCATTTGCACACATAATTCTCTTCTTTTCACGACTTACTATCACTTTTAATGAATTCTTTATAATATTACAACATGCAAGAACAATATTGAGTGCTTCTATGATATACTATATATATATTTATAGATTGCAAGGCTTTTCTTTTCATTGTTTACAGTGTTGAAGCTCATTAGGAATTAAAACGGCTCGCTTGTTTTAATCACGTATTAATTAATGAGTTTATCGTCAGTAGTCGTGGTTATAAATCCTCCTGCTCTCTCTCTCTACCACACCGACTGATCTCCTCTTAACTGATGTGATTGAATCCTGATGTATTTCTCCCCACGTTGTGCAAACATCAGATTTCAGGCTGTACTTGCAGTGGGTTTGGAGAATATTTCAAATATTGGCTGGCTGAAAAATTCAACTGACTGAACGTCCCGCCCACAGCGTTTTTTGAAAGTAGCAGAAAATCTAAAATACAAGAAGAAGGATATTCAGAAAATTTGTACTGATGAACTTTGTACTTTGTTTGTTTCATCACTGGTTGTTTCACATTTTGTCACAAAGATTTAAATTTTCCCTGTAAATGAAGATCAGTTTTCTAATAATCAGGATCGGTTCTGTAAAGACTGTAAAGGTTATTATTATTATGGACCTTCTCAAGCATTAATCCAGCAGCACCAGTTTGCTGATGTCTCGGCAGCTATTGACGATTTGTGCACGACAGTCCTGCATCTTGACATATTTTAAAAGTTGCATCACTTTGATGAGATGTGACGTCTGGAAGTTAACTAAAGTCCAAGTTGCTGGACTTGTTACTGCTCCTCTAATATCAGTGCAGACCTGCAGAAATCATGACAGCACGAAGACGACATGTTGGAAATGCCGTTGTTGTTCCTGCCGGCTGACATAAGCGTTGACGTTTGGGAGTCTTGAATGGTTGTCACGTCACGTCACGTAGGGGAGATTTCATCCTGTACCTCCTTAAAGCTCTGTGCTGAGGAGAAAGGGTTCCCTCGAAAACAAGCTGTAGGGGTACGACTGGACATTGGATTGGGCCTAAAACACCCTGAATAAAGGTTAGAAAAAAAGATGTTCCCTCATCGGTAACTTAGCCTCATTAACAGTCTCATGGATTGACCGCTCCTCATGATGTTTACGTCTCCGCCGAGGAAGGAAAAGATGGAGAGGCGGGGCGAGACGGAGGCGGCGTTAACGAGTGTGTTAAAGAGTGTCGGAGGGAAAAACGCTCTGATTGGTTTGAGGCTCATTTCACCTGCAGCTCTGCGACTCTGCAGCAGAGGACACACATGTTCAGCTTCATTACCTGCGCTGGTTCTGACCTTCTGCTGTTAAACTGATAACCAGCTCATTAATGGGATCCACACACACACACACACACACACACACACACACACACACACACTAATTACTCTCCCCTGGGGCATTATAGGTTTTTTGCATTATTAACGCCGTCATTGGTTCATTTTCATTTAAAACCAGTTTACAGTCGTTATCTGTTCTCTGCTGACTGTTGTTGTTTTCAGCTAATTAGCTCCACACGATTCAACCGAACCAGAACACGTTAAAAGACCGTGAACAGAACCTTTATGCACGAAATACAAAATAAAAAAAATGGTGCCAAAAATAGTCAAATGTAATAAAAACTGAATGGAATTAAATGTGAAATTCTGCTTCATGTTTACAGTGACATTAGTTTAATGATGATGTACAGAAAACACACCAACACACACACACACACACACACACACACACACACACACGGCGTGATTGACAGCTGGGAAACGCAGTGCAGAAGCGATCCGGAGAAAACTGGCTTTCCGAACGTCGCTCTGACCTTTTTCACTCGCGCTAACTAACATCGGCTCATTAAGGAAACAACGAGGTGTGGTTGTAAATGATGATAATTATCAAACCGGCCTCATTACTTGCAGTTATTTCATTTCTCTGGCTGTCTTCTCCACTTGGCCACATTAGCGATGCACCTCGTTCCCATAAAGCATTGCCCTGTCGATACCCGCGGCTCAGCTGCTGCCAAAACGCATTGGCTCCCATTTCCCTCCATCTATCATCCGTCCATTCATCCCAAAAACCTGGTCCCGGTAATCCAGCCGCCACCCACGGTCCCTGGATCTCCCCCAAGTTTATCTGCACCTCTCGACCCGTCTGGTTCGTCACACTGTCAGAGCTGTCTGTGTATCATCCGTCCGTCCACCCGCCTGAAACATCTGATCCATCTGCAGGAAAAATGACCACATGTAGTGCAAACCTCCGAACCCGCTCTTACATCTGCAGCCTCGTCCATCAATCATCAGAACCACTTCACTTCCAACGTCATCTGGACTGTGTGTGTGAAAAGAGTCGAGACGCAACAATAAAACGCTGTTCGTGCGACTCAGAGCGTCGTGGTGACGGTGAACTCTGCCGACCTCTCAGCTGCTCACAGGAGAATAAATGTGCTCTCATCAAATTAAACAAAAACCTCAGAGTCCAATACGTTCCTCAAAAAAGAAAAGAAAAGACAACTTGCCATAAATTGCTTTCTCAATCCCCCAAAGTGGAAGTTTGCTGGTCAGCAAAATTCACGACACATCAGCTCTTCAATAAGTAGATTCCCTTCCCTCTGCAGATATATTTTTCTTTCCCCGCCGAATGAAGGACTCATCTTTTTTTCCCCCGAGGGAGGCCGAGTGGACCGCCGTCCACCGGAGTGTTTTATTAGCTGTTCTGATGGATACAGCGAGGAGACGGCAGAGTGAAGACAACAGTTAACTGAGGGTCAGCAGGACGTGATACCATGTGGACTATGAGAGCAGTTAATTTAATTCAGAATTAACAGATATTTAATTACATTTTAGGAATGATTGCTTAACTGACCCTGAATCTGTCATTTGTCTGAGGGCACTTAAAGGGACATTGAGTAATTAAACTTCCATTAAAATTGGAGGATTTGTAAGCGATAGATTTCAAAAAGAACAGTCAAATCAATGAGACAGTCTGAGACTGTAATCAGTCACTGGATCCTAAAGCCAACGACTTTTAAAGCACATCTCAGTTTCCAGTGCTTGGTTACAGCTTGAGGCCTCATGATTGTCTCGGGGGTTGAAGACACCTTGTGACTGTGTCCCAATTCAGGGTCTGCATCCTTCGAAGGACTCGGCCTTTACGGCCTTTACGGCCTTTGAAGGCGAGTCCTTCAGAGTGACCTTGATAACCACGCCAGCCGTTGTTAAATGGGACGGTCTCGCCTTTGGAGCATTTCCTGGTTGTGTCGCCAGATGTTTTACCCTTATGTCACGATTTCTACGCCACACAATGTCGCCATTGGGAGGTCACAAAGGATCGTAGCGTTGCATCCTCCAAAAACAGGGAAAAGAAGGAGCATTTGTGGGCTGCAGTTGGAGCCTTCGCATTGACGTAATTGGCCTTCAAATGCTCCTCCAAAGGATGCAGACCCTGACTTGGGACACATTCTGTATGTCATACCAGCATGTCCTTAACGCCTGCATCTTAGTCAGCGGCCTTCATATTGTGATGCTCTACAAAGGGCTCCTCGGTCCGGAAATCAGATAATCCCAAAAAGAAGTTTTGTAGGATTTCTACATGCCAACACGGCTGACTGCAGCTCGAGTCAGACCAGTGGTTATTTTTTAATGAATACATTTTGTGGTATCAACAGCTGGCGTTTCCCAGCGTCGCCTTCAGTGGTCAAACCATTTAAAGGCATTTAAAGCCAAAGGAAGATGTTTTCTGACAGCTAACCGAGTGGTTGTTGTACCTAAAACTAACCACAGCATTAGCACGGCATTGTGACAAGAAAGAAACACAAACAGACGTAAATTTTTGTCATTTTCTAACTTTATCCCAGATCAACACATCATGATCGTTATCGCTGAATACTTCTTCACGTAGCAGCGTTTTCACCGGATAGTGTAGCGACAGCCACGAGATGAGTTCGCCATTAATTACATTTAATGAGCTGCTGCAGCATTCGGAGTCTGAAGAGTGTTTTGGTTTGATTAATAGTTCTGACTGAGTTGAGTTTCATCCACGTTGTGCCAGCCTTCATTTCTCCAGCGGAAGAAGTTCAAACAATCACCTCCAGTTTTATTGGATTTAAATTATTTTCCACCCAGCCATCGTCTCTGTACGTTGACGAAGCGAACCCATCGAGCCCGAGAATGATTGTGAATGTGCGGAAATTCACCTCATGTCTCCTGTGAAACCCACAGCTGAATCATACGGACTGAGGATGTTTATGGAATACAACCCCTCAATTAATGTAATTAATGCGAGTGAAAACAGTTGAAGTCCGACCCGGAATATCTGCAATGAAGCCCTTAAAAAGTCACTGATATTCCAGGATTACCTTATTAAATTCGGGCCGGGGGAAACCTTCAGGCACAGATGAGTCTTTTGTTTTACACCGACCAGAGAGGAGCTTATAATTAAATACATTTTACATTATCATTTTTTTTTCTCTCTCACACACTCATTATCTGCTGGATAATTAAAAAATTAAAAAAGAAGGTTTCAGCTGCTTTAAAGTGCTCTGTAGCTACATGTGAGTGTTTCAGCAGGTTCTGCTTATTCTGTTCTGCTCAGAAGTCAGAAATTGCGTCAGAAAAAAGTCAATTTCCTGTAAGAGCTCTGCACTCGGACACAATCATCGGAGTCATTTTTAGCCGCGTCGGTTTAATTGATTGAATGGGAAAAAAGGGAAGAAGACGGGAAATAAAAGTTCCTTCAATTAGGCTGAATTAACCTTTTCCCTGAGTTGCCAATATCTTCACTTAGAGCCGACAAATGAAAAGACACAAAGTGAAGGAAGGAAGCAAAGTGATTTAATGTGGTTAGTTTTTTGTATTAACAGTGAGCCTGTAAGTGCACCGAGGGAATGAGGGAATTAAGGGATGGAAGTATGTAAGGGAAGGACAGAAGGACGGGAGGAGGAAGGAATAAAGGAAGCTGCTGGTGTCTGGAAGTATCTCAGAGTTAATCACCACTGCCCGAAAAACTGAACATGAATTATTCATCCTGTGGCTGTTTGTCCGTCCATCATCAACACAGCTCCAAAATGATGCATTATAAATACATACTGGACAAACTGTGGAGACCACGCAGGGAAACTGAAATGCCAAAGTAAAAAATTCAAGAGGAATCAACCTAAAATAAAATGTTTGAGACAAAAATATCAACACAAGATCTGTTCAGAAGCCGTTCTGGATTCACAGAAATGTCAGTTTAAACATTTTTTGTCTGTTTTTCTGAGCAGTTTAAATCAAAACTCTTGCCAAAATGCAACCAAGGCTTTTTTTGTGAATGTATATGAGTCAAACCTTCATGTAAAAGCATGATTATGACGAAAGAGGCATAGGTTTTCAGGTCAAACTCATTTTCAATGGGAGTGCTACGGGCACTTTTACGATAGCATCAAAATCTCTAATTTTAAAACACTAAGAAGTCTCGACACAACATGAAACTTTGCTCATAGTATCACCAGGGTCTCTACACATGAACACGAGCATTGAGAACATTGTTTGTGTACTAAGAGTTACTAAAAAGAAGGTTTTTGAACAACTCACGTCAGCAGTAGCTTGTTCCGCTCGCCGCCGTCCTGCCAGTGGAGAAGTGTCGATCTCAGAATGTGACGTAACCTGGAGGACAGTTAAGGTGGAACGCTCCTAAAGCTCAGTTCCATATAAATGCAGGATAATTCGTTGTTTTGTCGTTAGTGAAAACCAATATTGACCTTGAAGTTGCAAAAGGAGCCTCATATAAGAAACAACACTAAAATAAAAAGCCAGAAGACAGTAGCGTTCCATCTTAACTCTCGTAAAAAGAAAATATGGTAAATAAAAGTGCCTCTTTCGTCGTAATTATGCTTTTACATGAAGGTTTGACTCGGGTACATTCACAAAAAAAGCCTTGGTTGCATTTTGGCAAGGTTTCACCTTAAGGACTTTTCCTGCACATTACCTCATTCTTGATCCTGAAAACAGCAGCTGAGAGAAACAAAATCAACAGCAACATAATTTCAACCATCAAAAAAATGGGTCTCAGATGTTGATTAACGGTCCGACAGACGCTTCGAGATTTGCTGCCTGTTGCAGACGTCCACGTACTCCAACTAAAGACTTCTATCTTGTTGGTTTCTGAACTGTCCAATGACTCATTTCACTTCGTGACAGCAAAAAAAAAAGGAGTCAAGGATGCTTGTTCGGTCCCACGGGCCGCCATTGTTGGATGAGTCACACAAGCAGAAGCACAAGAAAATGAAGTTACAGTTTAGTGTCCGTACTGAATGTGAGTGTCATGCTCGATACTGAAGCTCTGTGAGGAGGCATACAGAGCAGAGAGGCCAGGATTTATTGTTCTGTTTGCATGTTGTGGAATTTGCACAGGAATATTATTGTTTTTTAAGGCTGTACACTCTGAGTCTCATGTAAAACCTCTTGGTTATCATTAGATTTCCACACGGAGAAATTAAAAAGCAGTTGATTTAACTCCTAATCCACCGCTGATCATCTTTACTGCGCGTCCAACACGTTCTCACTCCAAGCTCGTCAAATACGGCAGCTTCAAACTACATACGCAACGTACTGTTATCATTTCAAAATAAAAGCTTGCTGGCAAACACTTCACATATTATGACTTCTGGACTCATTAATGTGTAAACAGCACGGTTGGTTTAGGCAGAAGAAACATGGGGTTAAGTTCAGGAAAAGATCTAAACTTCGGGTTAAATTCTGTAACTTTCTTTACAGAAGTTACGTACATTGACTTGCCGATCACACACAGGATGTGAACCCTCGTCTCTAGAGGAAAAGTTCTGTGTGCCACCTCGACAGCTCCGTGACTCAGACTTTTTATCGCTCTTCATATCACTGCACTGGAGAGCCACTTCAGGAAATGACACTAGATGAGTACCTGCAGCGTCAAACTGACCAGACTGCTGAATTTGACCTGCTCGGAATAAGGATGGGCTGCAAGAGACGGCCGGAGAGAAGCCCGGTTCAAAAGTAGTCCAGTCGACTCGCCTGTATTCAGCACCAGAGCTCAGAGTGTCGGGTCAGCGAACGACATCACGCTGTGAACTGTTAACCTGTGTTGTTCTGTTTACACTGACTCAGCTCAACGAAAGCTTGACGAGCGTTTTGAATCTTTGATGTTAAACTTTCAGATTAGTTTTCATGGTTCTGAAGTTACTGATTGGTTCCGGCACACGCAGCGGCTCCGGCGGTCCGTCCTCGCGTGCAGGAGATGAAGGGTTAAAGAACGAGGTCATTAAAAGTTAGAACTTCCTGGAGAACAGATCTGCTGCTGTGTGTGTGTGTGTGTGCATCATATTAATCTCTGACTGATTGCACAATATAAAGCACCAACTTGTACTTCGTTTCACCTGCTATGATTTATACATTTTATTAGTGTGTGTTGAAGGGAGCGAGGAGGAGGGAAGAAAACAGTGAAGGAAGGAAGGAAGGAAGGAAGGAAGGAAGGACTCGAGGAAATAAAGACAGAAGTAAATCTTCAGACTGAATTGGCTCATTTTCGGTGGAATTTGATGACAATTAGGGTGAAATCTGAAGCGGCCTGTGTGTGTGTCTGGGTGTTTTCTGGTCTGTGTGTGTGTGTGTGTGTGTGTGTCTGTGTTTGATGTGTGCCTTTGCGGCCGCCATGCTTCATGCATATCTGTGTGCTGCGCGGCGCCTCGAAGGCCTGAGTTATAGTTTAATCTGTTCCTGCAGCCGCCTGCATGGAAAACAGCCTCACAAATCACAGAACCACATCCAGCTCACACACTCACACACACGCACACACACACACACAGGTTGGTTCTGCAGGATCAGGGGTTCATGTGACAGTAGGTGTGTTAATGTTGTGTGTTGACAGTTCAATCTGGATGGAATCATCACAGACGTAAAGGGACAAAGGTGCTTAATGGGTTTTAAACACATGGAAAGAATGCGACCCGACAGTTTTCTGATTGTGGACCCGTCTGTTATCTGGCAAAGCTCTGATAGCCAATCAAAAAACATGCAAGTCTACAGTCTGGATAGATTGTAATGGTCTGTATACACTCCCAGCGAGGCTTCAGACAGATTAGATATTGGACAGCGGGGCAGCTGTGGCTCAGGGGTAGAGCCAGCGTCTTATTATCGGGAGGTCGCTGGTTCGATTCCCCTCATCTGCGCGTTGAAGTGTCCTGATGTGCTGGTCGGCATGGCCGCCACCGCCATCAGTGTATTAATTACTGTAAATCACTTTGGACAAAAGCGTCTGATAAATGTTAAAAAACATTATCAACGTCACATTTCTATGTGTTTTAACTTCATGTCGGTTCATTTTTACATTTTAAGTTGTGATCACTTAGGAACAGATCGTGTTTTGGTTTAAAATACTTGTTTTATTGGCCAAAAATCTATAAAATAATCCAAATCCAAACAGCCGTCGTCTCAGCCCGCTGCAGCGCCGCCACCGTCCCCTCCAGCTCCCGTCACGGAGGTCAGATCATGTAAATGTGACCCTGAAATGACACCGATTATAAGAATGTTATTACGACAAATTAGATGAAAGTGTTCCTGTGGAGGAGCTGCAGCCTTCACACTCTGCAATCAGCATTATAGACGATTAAACAGGAACGCTTCATGTTGGATGTGGATGATGTGCCGCCGTAGCTCGTCTGCGTTACCGGGAGCGAAGAAACCTCCCTGCAGGAGCCGAGAAGATCCGATGGTGTTGTGTGTTTGATGTTTAACCCCCGAAGAGATGTGCAAATGTGCAAAGTAAGTAGTTTGATGGTTTAAATCAGGCTCCAATCATGTAGGATTAAACTTCACCAGCTACAGAAAATATGTGCACATTTGTATTTCTGATGTTTAAATGGTGTAGTGAAGTTTCCGCTGCACATGACGACTTCATGGTTTAAATCTTTCATCCTCTCTTTGCTCTGAGCATCACTCAGGTGTATGTTTGTGTATATGTGGAGCTCTGACCTCTCAGCTCTGCCTCAACAACCTGATCTGCTCAGCTGTCTCATAACACAAAAGTCTTGTCTGTCAAAGACGATGTCGCCACCCGTTCCCCGTCGTCTCTCGTCGAAACAGAACAATATTTAACTTTCCTGTCTCTCGTTCCTTCGACCCTCGACATTCACTAATATCAAAACTGAGCGGAAGCTGTCCTCAGTGTTTACCTCCCGTCCTGACACAAACACGACTGTATTCCTTTAAGGCGTTTACCTTTACTTTGTATTTTATGAAACTTAAATCCTTGTTTTGACATTTCAATTTGAAATACACGAAACATAAAGTTCAGGCTGTCAGCTGGTCTGGAAACACAGTGACAGTATTTACACTAAAGGATTAAAAACAGGGATCGGTGTGTGTGAACCGAGGAGGACGGTGTCAGAAGTAACAATGAAGAACAATACAAGAAACTTAAAACTGTGGAGCTTTTAATGCAGATTGCAAAGATTACATTAGAATAATTACCAAATAACAGAGCTGAAACTGCTCCCCAGTTACCACAAAGGTTAGTGCTTGATTTCATGATGAATTCAGCTACTTTCCAGTAAGCAGATAATAAATATGTGCAGATTTCTTTAATACGTTTCCAGAAAACTTCCAACTGGTTTCTGACCCACTAGCGAAGGCGTCTTTCTCAGCACGTCTCTCCTCCTGCATGTCTTCAGCTGCAGCGGCTCCTTAAATATCAAAGCGTTCAGCTCTTTTAAGGCAATTTCTGCATTTGTAGCCACCGGGCGCTTCAGCTTTCATGCTGCATCTTCAGCAGGAAATGCATTTTCCTGTCTGACTTCACACTGACGGGACACTTCGAGTTGTTGCAGCTTTAGTGCCGAGAGAGTTTCTGATTTGCTTAACTTCATATTATCAACAAGAAAACCACTTAATTGCAAGTGAAGCTGACAGTGTGTGGGAGACTTTTTCTCTCCTACACACCTGTCGATCTGCAGGTCAGTATATTCAAATATATGTTTATAAACATTTATCATTTATCATTTCAGCAGATCAGTCAGACATTGGAAAAATTATCCTACATGTTATTTGCCTTATAGTTCGGGACCATAAATTGCTAATTGATGATACATTTTTTTTTTTAATTATTCTGAGACATTAGCAAATTAATTAAAAGCAGGAAAACAAGAGTAAATATTGACAACCAATGATGAGATGGAAGTTAATATGACATGATCAGCTGAAACCAGCTGTAAGTTTCCTGGAAATGTATAAAATAAATCTCCAGGTGATTGTTGGAAATTGCAGAATATTATTATCAAGTGAATTTTGGGTAGTTTTTAATACATTTTGCAGTAATTAGGGGTTAAAGTCAAAGACATGTTTATCTTACTTTGTAATTATCATAAAATTTACCATGAAATATCTGG
>CAEMYA010000414.1:1879421-1893321 GCA_903131615.1 Diplodus sargus | reverse complement strand
GGAAGGATGGATGGAAGGATGGATGGATGGAAGGATGATGGAAGGATGGACGGATGGATGGACGAATGGATGGATGGAGACCATTGTTGTCCACTGTGAAACCAAATGTCAGCTAATCTCGTGGTCTGGACCAGGAAATCAGAGCAACAGACGGGTGTTTGGTGTTTCAACCATCAGCTGAGGAGCTTCAGTATATAGTTTACGTTCCAGTTACAGCACACATGATCCATCAAGGGGGTTTTTGTACTTTATTGTCTGATCTTTGGTTAATAAATGATAACAATACTGAAAGAAACATGTAGATTTGCAGCTTCTCTCTCCTTTGGTAGTAAGATGACACTGTTTTCAAAGAATTCAGTCAAAAGAAAACAGTTTTTCTGGCCACTAGGGAGCAGCAGTAACCAGTTCGCCCCCTTTTAAGGGTCGATGTTTTGAACTTGATAGCAAACAGTTGTTATTTACACATCCAGTAGCTACAAAGCAACATCATCATTCATTCAGAGTCGTGCATCTGGCCACTGTTGGTCTAATCTCTGTCTCTTGGCTTCTTCCAAACTCCTGAGGGAGATATCAGGGTTTTTAGCCAACAAATGCTCAAATATATTCATCAGTTAATCGTTAGCAGTGTCTGTCTGCTGTTTGGTACTGAGCAGTAGTGTACGCCAGGGTTTTTCCTTTTTTTTTTAGAGCTTCATCTCTGAAACAGCTGTCTGCTGTAGCCAAAAGCAACACTGTGCATGCAAGAGTGAACTGAAAGAGCGAAGTTGTTGGCTGGAAAGTGAAACGAGGAGCTAAAACTCACTTAAAAGCTCAGAAAAGGGCAGCTGCCTCGTCCCTTTAGCTTCGCTTTGGGGTCCAACGGCTCTTGAAGAAAACATCCGATTATTTAACTGCTGGATGTTCCACTTTAATCACAAACTGTTTTAGACTTTGCCAACCTTCTTGTGCCGGCCAGGTAGGGTGGATTTATTTCTCATTGCTGCTGCTGTGAACCAGGTGGATGATACAAAAAAAACGGAAAATGGAAACCACTCATAATAGACAATAAAGCTTCTCTTTATTTTCTCTGCGGGTTTTTCAGAACAGGTGAACTGTTTCACAGTTAGCATCTGAAATGTTCGCCGGCTGCAGTCCCATTTGTTCCGTCGTTAATTTAGGCCTAAAGCAAACACTGATGAGCGAAGCTTCACTCCTCTGAAGTGTTTACATCTTTTGTCTGCAGCTGACTGGAAACTCTCGATCATTTTGACTGTACACACTCAGCACAGACAGCACATTCACACCTGACATTTAACTTGTCATTCAGCTGAAGTTCGGGGCAACAGTAGTCCAGCAGCAGTATGTCAGTCGAGACAGACGCAGGTGTTTTAACTCGGTCATCTCATGTGTTTGTTGCATTGTTTTCAGATAAGACAAACACAAAGTTTAGGTCCAAACCCTGAAACAACCATCCAGAAACTTTCAAACAGCGATGGGTAAAAACCATCTTCCATCTCCTGCGATTCAGAGTTTAGATTCTGAATTGATTTTCTATAACGATGATGATTCTGTGATCGGGTGACTGAGTTTCAGCTCTGAAACTTTCTGACAGATTCTCTCTCGCGTCATGTCGCAGCTCCTGTGTGTATCACATCATTTCCGACTAATCAGCTGCAGTGCACCGCGTGTTTCTACGGTTGAAGATTTCCCTTGAACCCGGGGTCTCTTAACGAGGGTCCTTAACGAGCTGTTTCTGCCGCCGCGTTGTCATCTCCGGTCTGTTGACTTCGCCGGCTGTCGCCCTCACACCGCTGCTGACAGCTCGCCTCAGCCCGGGTGCTGCTCACGTGTCAGCAGAAGGAAGGATATCAGCTCGGAGCAGGAAGATCCTCCTGCTGTCTCAACGTATTAAGCCGCAGACGAGTGGATGTCACCTGAGGAGACACTTACAAAGGAGCTGCTACACTGATTTTAATCCCATTGTTGGATATCAAACCTTTTGCTTTTTAACTTCTGCATAATACTTTATTTGGGTTGAGATGTGCTATGCTCCTGTAAACATTTAGAGCTTATTACGATCATCTTATAGAAACTGAGGCTTATATTGACCAGTATTTTCTTCCCGATGATATTGATTGACCCAGGTTTTGAGGTGATTATGATGAGTCTGGTGTCAGGCAGAAAAAAAACCCACAGGGAACTTGTTCACACGTTGTGCAGCTAATGAGGGCTGGACGAGTGAGTCATGATTTAATTGATGATCTCAGTTGTCAGTTGTACCAAGCTCGAGGTCCTGGGAGGGTCCATAAAGTATCTAGACTCTCAGAAACCTTGTGGTGTGAGGTGGGATACAACAGTGTCCTGCTATTCCAGAACCGTGTTAATTGGGGAACAATGAGAGTGACTAAATCCACTTTGGTAAAGTGCCCTCAGAGCCCGTAAGTACCCTTTAAGTACCAAAACCTAGAACTGTGTTTCATTCCCACCACAGCAACAAATGTGTACAGTTGTTACAGACAGGTGAGACTGATTTTAACTCTTGAGAAGCTGCATTCATAAAACATTTTTGAGGTTATTCACATCATTCTTCAGCTTCCCAGTCATGTTTCCACCGGATAGCTTTGTGTGAACGGAGAGAAGAAGTTAACTTGCCAAACGAGGACTGTGATGAGGCCAGTAAGAAGAAAATGTAACGTGGAGATGAACAGCTGTGTGTCGTAAGTGACTTCGCGGCTCCATCAAACATCGTCGTCGGTCCGTTTTAAACTGAAGAAGACTGACGCTGCTTCCACGCGTCCTTCACGGGGAGGAAGTTTGTTTCCTCCTTCACGCTGATGAAAAGCGCTCGGTGCAGATGTGTAGAAGAGCTTCTATAAATGTGGAACTCTTTCTTTTAAAAAGGAGCTCGATTGGCAATCAAAGGGCGGATATTATTCATTTAAAAATGATTTGTAAATTACAGATTCCGTGATTGAAAATAAACCCGCGTGTCTGTTTTGTCCGGCCAGCTGCCGTCCTGTCCGTCTAGAGCGGAGGAAACCGGACCCGACCAGCCGGTACTTATGTGTGTGTGTGTGTGTGTGTGTGCTGCCAGGAAACACTCTGACATGATTGAATGCCAAGTGATTGATGCGCACACACACACCCACACACACACACACACATACAAAAATAGATACCAGGAAAACAATTGCACAGGTAGCTTTCACCCCATGTATTATTGTGTGTATGTGTGTGTGTGTGTGCGCGTGTGTGTGTGTGTGTGTGTGTGTGTGTGTGTGTGTGTATCCCTGTGATAGCAAAGGCTAAGATTGTTTCCCTTCCATATCAAACGCCGTCTCTGACAGAGAGAAACAGATTTCAGCGTCTGTGTTCCTTCAACAACTCTCGGACCGCCCGGCGGAGCGTCATTGTTCTTCCTCCGCCCTCTGATGTCCTGCCTCCTCTTATTCAGAACCTTTCGGGTCGTAGGCAGAATTCAATTTAAAACTACACGCATTTGGTTTGCAAACAGGGTTTTTTTCTTTTTCTCCAGTGGCGGCGCCGAACAGAAAAAAGAAATCCAAATTAAAAACCCGAGCGGTATAACGACGTGCAGCAGTGATGAGAGCTGACAGGAAGTCTCCAGCTGGATGTAATGAAATGTTCGGTTCTGTAGAACAGCTGCAGTTATGATGCTCTCAGTTTGTTCTCTGTCACTGTATCCAGATGAATTCTTCCTTTATTTCATGTTTGATTTTGAATCCATTTTCATTGGATGATAATTGAATGTACTGTTCATCGTTTCAGTACGTAACTGCAGATATTTGTTCATAACCTCATGAATCTTACATTATTATAATAGTGAAACTCTGTAATTGTCGCTTGCGTTGCATCAGCTGCTTCTGACTTGTATTCAAACTCAGAATCAGTTTTTCTCTGTTGTATCTTGTTAATACGGATCACTGCTGTTGGAAACAGTGAAAACAATCCTGTTGAAATTCTCTCACAGCCTCTGAAACACTTCCACTGATATCAAATATCAAAATACGATCAGCATTCAACCCGACGGCAGATAACTGATCGGCTGTGAACATTACAGCTGGGTGGACATGCTAGTTTTTCTGGCATATGTTTCATTCTTCCATCATCAGCTCCTGACAAAACAACGTGTCTAATTCAGAAAGTTATTGCTTAACAAACTGATGACGTACATGATCTGCTGATTTCTAGTGTTCTCTGTGTTTCGGGCACTTTACATTGAACATGGGGCGCATCAACAAAGAAATATGCAAGCACACAAGCTTGTGTGGTTAAAAGTTTTTCAGTTAAAAGTATGTTTTCTGTCTTGACACATAAGTTGGACATCCTCATGCCATATGGTGTTTCCCACACATAGACTTTGCTTGGGTGGGCTGCCCTGGTATATTCAGAGGCTTGCCGACTCATTTTAGCATTTTATACTTTTATTTATCTATTCTATTTCATCCACAGTTGATTAAATAGGTGACCCTGCCTGATATGACAACCCTCCTGTAAACTCACTGGTTGTGATGCGACCTCTCTTCATTTAAAAGTCCTACATATGCCGTTGTTTTGTTCAAACTTAATGTGCAGGTGAAAAAAGTCAATATGGTAGCTACATACAGGGAGAGAGAAACAGAAAGGTGAAGCATGAAGATGGCCAATTATTAAAGCAACACTGCCATGAAGGGAAACTGTCTTTCTTCAGAAAACTTCCGGAAATACACGTATTTTTTCAGTGTCACTCTCAGGGGCCGTCCACATGGAAACGTGTTTTGTGTGTAAACGCAGATGTTGTGCATCGTTTTGGCTGATCGTCCACATCGATCCTGTAAATGCACTTTTTTGAAACCTGGTCTCAGGGTGTAAACATTGGAAAATGCCGCCCTTACGTTCTTGTGTGAATCTGCATACTTTGTGTATCGATGACGCCCCTCGACCTCTAGCCTTCAACCCCATGATGTCTCATAACAACAACAACAACAATGGCGGACTACATGCTTGTGTTGGTGCTGCAGAAGATATTGAGCCTATCAGGGTTACTGGGGCAAAATATTCTGCTCCTCTGCCACGACGCTGAGCAGAAAAGGATCATGGACAACCAACTAGCCATTTTCGACTTCTTGTTGTTGTGTTCAGTTTCTTCTTCTACTGTCTGTTTGATTACAGCGTGCAAGCTTTTTGCACATGCTCCGTCTCTTCTTCTCTGTTTTTGGTGAATTTTCCGGCGCCCCCTATAGACCTGGAATATGAACTAAAGTGTGTTGAGTCGTTTACGATGGATCCGTTTGGACACAAATATTCTTGAAACAATGCCAAGAAAAAAGATTGTTTTGGTACGTGTGGACAAGGCCTCAGTTTGTCAACTACCAGTTTCATAAAGGATTGGGGATTAACATAAAATGACTTTAGACAACTCCCTTAACAGTTTGCGCTGTGTTAACAGTGTTGTGCAGTTTATGTTAGTGGACTCCATTTCTGTTGCTCCGTTAGCGGAGTGGAAACGAGGCTGTCTGTGCATGAAGATCCAACAATCCAGCAGCATTAAACGTCTTTGTCTACAGGCTTGTATAGAAAACATAGACACACAGAGAAGGTCTTATTTTTCAGGTCACATTACAATCCGCTCTCATGCAGCTAATTGAAACGTTCATAATACATGTAAACTGCAGCAAATGGATACACAGAGAGGATTTCAGTAAGAAGACGAGAGGAACAAGCTGCTCTCTGCTGACCGTCCATCAGCATGTAATTGCTGTGCATCATTTATTTGTGTTTCTGTAGGTGGGACTTTGTTCTCAGTCGTGGTGGTTCAGCTCTGCATGTTAACTATGTTGTCTTCTGTTCTGTTACAGGCTTTCCGTCTGTTTTTCAGTTTTCTCTCTCATGTTACGGCACACAGTCTGCGCTCGCTTTATTAGCTCCTTTCTCAGCCTCGTTCTGTCTAACTGACGCCCACACCAACACATCAATACACTTACATTTCCCTTTTATTTCCTCTCCGTCACCTTTTCACCTCGCGGCTTTTTACCCAGAATCCATTGCTTGGAAGTCAAAAGGTCACGAGCCGCCCACCCGTCTCATCTCCTGGGAATTCTGAAGTGGGGGAAGAAGACGTGTCATTTCAGCGCCGAGCCGCACATTAGGAAACATTAAGTGGAGTTAATAGACGGGCGCAATTCTCCAGACGCCCATGACTGCACTGGTCAAATTGGTTTGGAAAAAATGTCATTGAATTCAGAATTGCAGTGGAAGTTCCCTCATCCTGCTGGTTATTTAACAGAAAATAACACAGAATGGCCGAGCTAGGTTATGATGGAGCACGCTCATTTGGAGAAAGAGGGGAGGAAATAATTAAAAAGCGTCGCCCTTCAGGTCTTATTACAGGAGCCGGGTGAACGAGAGAAAGGAGGGTAGAGAAATAAAGAGAGAGGGCAGAAAGAGGCAAAAGGAAGAGAGGAAGAACTCGAGCGTTTGAACATTCGAAGGAAAGAGTGAAGGAGAAGTGCAAAAGTATGATTGAGGAATGGAATAGAGATGAAAAAGAGATGTGGAGGAGGAGGAAGACAGCACTGTAAAGCAAAGATAGAGAAAATGAGAAAGAAATTAACCCAGAGTGCAGATAGCGGGGTGATAAAGTGCGCGAGAGAAGATTAAAATGTAGGAGGAGGGAAAAAAAAGAGCAAGGATGGAGATTCAAAACACAAGTGAAGCACAGAGGAAGAAGAAGAAAAGAGGAGAATTAATGGAAACACCTTCACCTCTCAACTCTGATCTCCCAAAAAATTTGGAGAAGTTATTCTGTTTTTGTGCGGCAAGAAATGAAATTTATAACTATGTTAAAATCCTTCCTCAAAAAACAGGACAATGAACACCGCATCAGATTAAATGAATCCTTTTCTCATCAGACTGCGGTGAAAGAACACAAAACCATTGTTCAATAAACCTGAATAATTTACACTCTTAAGTTTCTTGCACCATGTGACCACAGTTGCACCAGACCACGGCTCATGCTTCAGAAACCCTCGCTCGTAACATCCCCGCTACGTGCCGCGGACTCACTGTGCGGTAAACAGAGACGGGCACTGAATATTTGATGTGTAGCTTTTGTGTCTCTGCAGGATTTGCTTGTAGACACTTAAGTTGGGTCGAGGTTAGGGAGCCGGGAGAGAGAGAGAGAGAAGCATGCTTTATTAAAATTTATGTTGCACATTCAACTTTCAGGATCCCCCCCTAGAAGCCAACCAACCTTGGCTGCTAACTAGCACTAGTGTTTTGTCCTGTGATAACCTTTAACTGCTTGAAAAGTGAGCTGCTGTGGGTATCGAGTTCTTCCTGATCTACTGTGCCAGGTTTCATGATTCAGAGATGATAACGAACTCATTCTTCTTGATGTTAACATGATCGTCCCACGCACCTCATTTCCAGCAGATAGCCCAGGGCATCCCAGACCTCTAGCAGCCGGTTCCCTGGAGCCCGTCGGCAGCTGATCGTTCCTGTTAGACCTCCAAAGCGTTCAGTCAGAGGTTTGGCCCGAGTGTGCTTCCCAGTGTAGGTTACTACGACACAGCTCTGTCTTGTTTATCGCTCAAGTCTTATGCAAAATGCTGTGGAGACGTGTCAGCTCAGTTAGCATGAGGTCACGTTAGCCTGTAACCTCATTAAGCAAAGTCAAAACACTCACTGCTTCTTTGATCTGGGAGGATTGAGATTTTTTTTTTTCCCACACAGCCAGACCTTCAGATCTTCATGCTTTATTTCAGCGCCGTGCCAGTGACAGAAAAACCTCTGGCTGATCAATTATCATATTCTGGTTTAGAGGGGGGAAAATTGCTCAGGATTATTTATATTTCTTTACACTGATCAAAGTCGTCCAACTGAAATATAGACGGTTGCCCCTTTTAGATAGAAAAGGTGGCACATCTGCAGCACGGTAAAGACTGCAATATGCCGCCTTGTCTATCTAAAAGGGAGGTGTGTAATATTTCTTCTTTTCCAAGAAGACGCCACTGTAGGCTTAACAGTGAATCAGGTCGAATTAGTCTTCAAAATAAGAGCTTTACATTGCACCCCATTGGAGTTTAGAACTGGGTTCTTGGCAGGGGCTTTTAATTTGAAAGTAGCGACCGTTAGTAGCTCGCCGCTACAACAACAAGCAGACAATGAAGACAGCTACAGAGACCGAGGAGACGCTGCATCTCCTGGATCTCAGCAGCTGTCCAGTTGCTCATCTTGACGTCCGTGGATGAAGAGATGGACTGACTGCTGTGATCAGCTGTTTCCTGGTTTTAAAACTCCCCCGGCTGTGGGTCGCACAACAGTGCACGTCATCCACACCTTCGCCAATCTCACGTAATTGCCGGCACGTCAACGAGTCGGATTTACAGCAATGTGTACCCTCCGAGGCGTCAAATTGGCGGACCAAAACAGACCCCCAATTTACCGCCTTCTGTCTAAACTAGCTAGTGTAACTTTAGCTAGTAAACTTTAGCTAGTGTGCTAAGTTGTTATTAGCACTATAGTTGACCAAACTTGAATTTGAAGGATTATTTAGGTATGTGAGAACTGAGAAAATCCAATAATAATATATCAAGAAAACAAACCGTCCAACTACCCTGCAGCCCCCGCGAAGAGGTTGTTGTGTTTACTGGGGAAAGCGTCCCGTGTGGCAGCACTGTATCTGTACACGGTACAGATGTGTGGCCTATATTGTATCAACATATACGGTTCCGTGCCAAACTAAACAAAAAATTGTGCTTGTCTGACGGTTCGATTGGACTTAACACGCTCCTGTTTTGTTGTTGATGTTATTTTTCTATTAGTTTTTGTTATATTGTCCACAGGGAACCTTCCAACCCTGGAATTTATCCTTGTCTCTTTGTTTTTTGAGCATAATCACATCTTGTTCCAGTCTGTTTCAGAAAATGGATTTGGAATTTTTAATTATTGATAATTATATAAAATTCCAAATTACTTAGTACAAGTTCCATCTCAAAAAATACATACATTAATAATTATAAGTAGTCGTACAACAAGTTCAGCCTGTTGCTTTTGTGTCTTGCAGGAATAAACAAACTTCTTGAATCACAATAAGCGATGGCCGTGTTTGTCCTTGTCTGAGCAAAACCAAAGACCTAGCTGAATACAGTCAGAGATTAGTCTCTCTAAGCCCCGGTGAACAGCAGTGTGAGGCTGCCCTTGAGCAAGACACTCAACCCCAGAACAGCTGCAGTGGAGCTTCTCAACAGCCAGACAGACTGTGGTTGAACTGGGATCCGTCGGCTCCAGGCATGCATGTGAAGCAGGATGGTTTTTAGAATCCGGAGAGCTCATGCGTAACCAGCGTTCCTTGGATAAATACTGTTTAAATAAGTGATAAGCTTCATGCTGAAAGTTTAATTCTGCAGTAATGTGGGTATTGGCAGTGAAAAGGGGACATTGGTTCCTAGTTGTGTGTGAGACATTATTTCATAGTCGGTTCTCAGCGGAGTCCATTTACACCAGGCTGAAATAAGAAGCTGAATTATTAAATACACCTAGAGATGTAGACACAAGTCAGATTGCTGCTGTGTTTAAACTGCGCTGAGAGGAAGAAAAGAATCCACTGAAATGTGTAAATGTGAAAACGGAAAGATGCAAAGAAAAAGAGCAAAATCTCTGACGCCTTTCTTAAAGCGAAACTCTCGCCAAAATGCAACCTGGGCTTTTTTTGTGAATGTGCCTAGTACGTGCACATTTACGACTTAAGAGGCATTTTTAAGATTTACTGCATTTTGGTTTTCTGGTCAAACTCATTTTCAATGGGAGTGCAGCGGCACTTTTACAATTGCACCAAAATCTCTATTGTTAAAACACTAAGAAGTCTCGACACAACATGAAACTTTGCTCGTAGTGTCACCAGGGTCTCTACACATGAACACGAGCATTGAGAACATTGTTTGTGTACACAGAGTTTCTAAAAAGAAGGTTTTTGAACAACTCACGTTAGCAGTAGCTTGTTCCACTCGCCGCCGTTCTGCCAGTGGAGAAGTGTCGATCTCAGAATGTGACGTAACCTGAAGGTGGAACTACTGTCTTCCAGCAACAACTATCCACGCGAGATCTCACGTGACTTTTCCAGCTTTTGATTTTAGTATTGTTTCTTATATGGGGGCCAGCCTTCCGTTCCGACACCCCTCCATTGCGAAACCCCTCCATTCCGAAACACCCCCACTCCGAAACACCGCTGTTCCGACCGTCCCCCCAAAACACTGCTGTTCCGAAATTAAACACCGCTATCCGTGGTGCTGAAATCCCCACTTCCAGTCGCACTTGCACAGTTCTGAAGTGGGTTAAGGTTAGGATTAGTTCAGAGTGGGGAGGTTTCGGAATGGAGGGGTTTCCCCAATAGCCTTTTCGGAATAGCGGGGTCTTTGAAAAAAAGGGAAACCCCACCGTTACGATGAATTGAAGTCTATGTTCGGAACAGCGTGGTTTCGGAAAGACAGGTTGTAACCTCTTATATGAGGCTCCTTTTTCAACTTCAAGGTCAATATTGTTTTTCTCTAACGACAAAACAACAAATTATCCTGCATTTATATGGAACTGAGCTTTAGGAGCGTTCCACCTTAACTGTCCTCCAGGTTACGTCACATTCTGAGATCAACACTTCTCCACTTGCAGGACGGCGGCGAGCGGAACAAGCTACTGCTAACGTGAGTTGTTCAAAAACCTTCTTTTTAGTAACTCTGTGTACACAAACAATGTTGTCAATGCTCTTGTTCATGTGTAGAGACCCTGGTGATACTACGAGCAAAGTTTCATGTTGTGTCAAGCTTTCTTAGTGTTTTAAAAAACAGTGCCCGTAGCACTCCCATTGAAAATGAGTTTGACCTGAAAACGAAAATACGGTAAATCCTAAAAGTGGCGCTGTCGTCGTTAATATGCTTTTACACGAAGGTTTGAGTCGTTGGCGAGAGTTTCACTTTAATCCAACATGAATAAATCCATCTGAGTCAGCAGCAAGCGTAAGAGTTAAAAACAAGTGTTCAAGGGTTTGTTGTTTTGTTTTTTTGTCATGTGTGTTTTTGGTGAACTGACCCTTTAAGTCAGGTCACAGTGACACAGAAGTGAAACTCCTGTAAGTTTGTACCAGCAGCTCACTTTACTTTGTCTCCTACATTTCCAACAGTTTTGACAGTTTTATAAAGATGGCGTGGCCTCACCCCTTCACTGGAGCAGAATGGAAGCACAGTTTCACAGTGTGTGTTTGCTTCGTGCATCTATGGAGATTAACGTGTGTGTGTGTGTGTGTGTGTGTGTGTGTGTTATTCATATGACTTGACACTGCCTCGCTTCGTTGCGCTCTGCAGCAACACATACTCTCCTCCTTCGCCCTCTTTCCCGAGCGTTACTCCTCCTCGCTTGAATAAACTCTGTTGTTCTTGTTCATTCTTGTTGTTGTTGTCTCGCTGAAGCGAACACAGTTGTTGGGATTAATTGTGACCACAAACCCAAAAGCTTTCTTTTCCGCAGCGAGCGGCTGTTAGTGTTGGCAGGTGGCAACAGTATGAACAGTTTCCCAAAGAGCAGCTCTGAACGTTTGAAACAAAGGGAACAATAGCCGGATCAGAAACAACGCGCAGGCAGGTTTTTATTATAATAAAGGCTGTTTGTTTCAGCAATCATGAAGGAGAGAATCCAGCCTCAGATCCACTTCCTGTGCTCCGTATAATGAGTCTGTGATGTTCTCGAACTCCCAGAAAGTATCGCCGTGCTTTTTTCTCCATGAACTCGATCACCTTTGACCTGCCTGTTCTAACTCGGCTGCATTCAAAGGTTCCCCGCGGAGATCCGGGCGGGAGGCAGGATCTTTTTCAGCTTTGAAGCTCAGCTGGTTAGACTATCTGTTCAAACACTGCGGGTCAAACACTTGAGTCGAGTTTTCAAGCTGCGTATGCTCGAAGAATATCGTCTCCTCCAACCCTTCTCGTGTTTTATCTGAATGCTGCCGGCTTTGTCATCTCGCAGCACGACTGAACACACTGAAGCTGATTCGTTCCTCAGTCTGTCAAAATCAGGGTTTGGGTTCTACGTCGGGCTCTGTGTTCCTGTATGGACGAAGAACTGAAGGTTAAAGCGAGTGATTCATCATACTCGTGGTTTTTTCTTACCTACATACTTTGCTGTTATTGTAATCATGTGTCTAATGTGGGACAAGTACAGGAAAGGAACCTCCAGAACCTCGAAGGTCGTCCTCCAGAAATGTCTCGTCACTTGTGTGCAACAAAGACGATTCTTTTTCAGTCTTCAGCCTCTTTTTCGTTGCAGCCGACACAATGTCTACTTCTTTTGAATACTGATTCAGAAGATGTTTTTCTTTGGCGTGAAGCTTTAAAGCATCTGGGTCACTTCCACAAAGACGATGAATGCACTGTGTACTCAAAGATACATGTACAAAGCTGATTTTAAGTCTGGTTGGAATCCTTTATGCATCGATGTTTAACAGCGAGCAGGTTTCTTCTTCCCTGTTCTTGCTGGAACATGTAATTCTTGGTGCACTGCTGCAAAAATGGAGATGTACTCAGAATCCTGACATCTCTAAGGTCCACTTTTTAAGAAAGTAGATGTTTGAGTCTTATTCCCAATTTATATATGCTGCGTATGGTTGGGATGCTTTGGGTTTATAGGACCTTTGATATAGCAACAAGTAATGGAAATGTCCAATCACAGAGTCGATAACTGCTTTAAACATTTTCCTCTTCTGCCACGAACTTTAGATTCATTAGCGTAGCTGTTAGCGGCGTAGCTGTTAGCGGCGTAGCTGTTAGCGGCGTAGCTGTTAGCGGCGTAGCTGTTAGCGGCGTAGCTGTTAGCGGCGTAGCTTTAGGGATGACAGTGTAAGCTGGTTGTTCAAACCATCAAGTCCTCAGTGAATTATCAGTAGACGGATCCTGATGATGTTTAGTTCAAAAAGTATTTCAGTTGAACTCTGATAACCAAAATCAGTCCAGCAATTTATTTTTGTTCTGAGGTTCGAATCATGAATATTTCACTGTATTTGTTGTTTCTTGTCTCAGCTGTGTTGTCAACAGAATCTGTGCAGAGTAACTTTCACTCTGGTGAGTTTAAGGCTTCATCTGCTTTGATCTCAGTGGATTCAGCCGAGTATCAAGCTGGCTGTGCAGAAAGATCTACGTCGTTGACCTTTAACAGTTTGGCCTTTTCGTCCGACGCCTCCCTGAAGCAGAGTTTGACTCTCGGTCGTTCTTCCACCCACCAGTTCTTGGTTTTCAAAGTGTGAGATGAGCCACAGGGAGAGAGTAAAGTCCAAATGTGTTGGCTCGACGTCAAAACCGATGAAATGGAATCATGTGAGTCGAACAGAACGCCTGTTGAAACCTTTTGAATTAAAATATATCTGAAGATGTTTTCTGATGATGTCATGTGACGCTCAGCGGCTCCAGTTGATGACGTGTCGCACACTTGACGGCTGTTTTGGTGTTTGGAGCTCGGTGACATTTTCAGAAAAAAAACTTTTAAGTGGTGGTTTAGAGAATTGCTGCAGTGCATTGTGGGATACAGCGGCTCATAGCATAGAGGCTTATGGGATGGTCAATCATCCTGACACCCCTCGGTATTGTTCCTGTTGGCGCTCTGTGTGTGTGTGTGTGTGTGTGTGTGTGTAGATACATGTGTGTTGGACAGAATGACTGAGGAAGCAGAATATGTGAGTGTGTTGTGTTGTTGTTGTGTGTGTTTGTGGGTGTGTGCTGAATGCAGTGACACAATGATGGAGAGACCAGAGTGTGTGTGTGTGTGTTTGTGTGGATATAGAGTGCGTCAGTATGAAGCGTGTGTGTGTGTCTGTGTGTGTTTGTGTGTGTCATACGGAGACACTTATGCAGAGGGATGTGTGACTGCACTTAAATTCAGAAGA
>CAEMYA010000414.1:1869141-1879156 GCA_903131615.1 Diplodus sargus | reverse complement strand
TGTAGATTTGTACACCATTTGTTGACTGTGTGTGTGTGTGTGTGTGTGTGTGTGTGTGTGTGTGTTATTGTCTGTATTTCCTGACTTACTGCAGAGGCTCTGGACTATATTTCAGTCCTGATGTCTTTGAGCTTCCAGCCTTTTGTCTCAGCAGTTTGAGTTGTTGTCCTCCTCCTTCATCGGATCACGATGTTAATGCCGTCGATGTCATTTCCTGTATTCTGGTGTCTTCACCAGCGGGTTTAATACTTTGAATTAAGCAGTTTCATCCAGAGAAAGTGTTCAGCCCAAGATCACAATATTAAAAAGCAAATGTAGAGGAATTGATTTGACGATTCACTGATAATGCCCCCAAAAATATACTACAAAATACATATTTGATAACATAAATTATCCCAAACCTCCCCACAACACAATTATCAGGTGCAGAGTTGTAGAAGCTGATGTCTTGGTGGCACTGCAGTGACACTTCAAAGGTTTTAGAGATAACAATTTAAGATTAAATCTTAGAACTACAGGATTTCCCCCTTTCTTTCTATCACGTTTCCCTTCTTGCTGTCTGGTAAAACTGGGTGCAAAGTAGCAGTGAAAACGTGGTTTGGAAATTCAGAAATGTGGGCATTTTCAGCGATGCATTGTCAACATGGGAGGTCAAAAGGGTGTGTGTGTGTGTGTGTGTGTGTGTATGTATGACAACAGCAAGGAGATAAATACATCTTGTTTACGACGCGGCAAAAGGAATTGACACCATCTATCACTGTTTAAACATATAAAACACACTTGCTTATAAAAATGCATCCACTATTATACACGTGGGTCCATTATAATTAAGTGCTGAGGCTTTAAAATGAGTGTCTTTACACACACACACACACACACACACACGCGCGGTGAAAGAGGTTTCCTCTAATAAAACGACGGATCCTCTGTGAACAAGATAATAAGCCTCAGCCTCTATAAACAGCATTATGTTAACTGGTTCACACTGTGATAATACACACACATAAAATCAGACCTGGAAGCAGCTGTGGTTTCATACGGGTGAGAGTGATTGGACAACAACATAAAACACACATGAAGACAGTGACGCTTACACACACACACACACACTCTGTCTCATGCAGTGTGCTCACACACACACATATTAGTGTCTGGGTTTATGGTTGTGTTACACCCAATAAAGAAAAAGGACGCGCTCACATAAAACACGAGACAAGCGTGAGCATCTTTACTGCTGACAGGTTTATAGAGACGCTGCTGCCACGTCACGTAGAGACCGGAGGGGATGTTGGAGCTGCGTGTCTCACACTCACATTCTCCCGCTGCTAACAAAACACAACATTTCAACACAGTGAAATAATTCAACAGAGGAAAGAGTTTTCCTCTGATGTCTCTGGTGTGATGTTTTTATATATCAGTGCTGTGTAACCGTCAGACACACACAGGAACAAATCTGCTCCAGGAAACAATCGACAAAAACACGACGTCGAGTTTCGTGTGTTGAAGACAAACATGTAAATCTTACATTTACATTTTAGGGCAATTATCAGACGCTTTTGTCCAAAGTGACTCACAGTAATTCGTACATTCATACACTGATGGCGGTGGCTGCCGTGCAAGGTGCTGATCAGCACATCAGGAGCAGTTTGGGCTTCAGTATCTTGCTCAAGGACGCTTCGACGTGCAGACTAGGGGAATCAAACCGGTGACCTTACAATTAAAAGACACTGACCAGCAGGGGGCGACTTCACTGGTTTCAAAATCCGATTTTGTGCAAGCTCATGAGAAAATAACTCTACTCTCCACTGCATTTTGTTTCCCCGGATGAGTTCATGTTCTCATCCGGGGTTCTCATGTTCTCGATTTCAAGTCCTCTTTAATACAGTGCGTCGATTATTTTGTAAATTATGCTCCAACTCACAGTTAAATTGACGGTAAAGCAGTACGTCTGAGGATGGAGCGATCTTGTGCTTGACAAGTCACTACCACGGCCTGACCTCTAAGAATAATCCCAATAAATGCATTAATTACTGTTTTTCACTACATAAATTGTACATAAGCGAGTGTGTGATGCAGGATTCCTCCGCCGAGGTTGCAGGTATCATGAGTGCTTTTCACACAGCACTTAGCCCCGGGCTGAGGAAGCTGTTAGCTCCAGGCTAAGAGCTAAGAACCTGGGTTAAAAATCTGTTATCTGAGAGTTAACTGAGAATCTGCAGTGTGAGAATGAGGAATGAGTTGGATATCATGAAGCTAACGGCCTCTGTGCTCCATCTCTGCACCTGTTAGTGAGGAGATGTCGACCAAACTAAGTGAAAACTCCTTCCTACTTGTCTTCCTCTCTCTTTGCCTCCTTCTCTTCCTTCACTTCCTGTTCTTCTTCTTCTTCTTTGTTCCTTTTTCCTCAACTCTTCTTCTCCTTCTTTTAATCCACCTGCTCCTCTGATGTTTTCCATCCTCGTCCTCACCGCTGTTGTTCTTGCTCTCCTCTTTTGCCTCCTTCCCGACTCTTTGTGTCCCCTTATCTCCTTCAAAAGACACTTTTGTGTGTGTTTCTGTGTGTGTGTGTGTGTGTGTGTGTGTGTGTGTGTGTGTGTGTGTGTGTGTGTGTGTGCAGATACTGTATGTGTTTACCTGAATTTAAATTCTGGCACATAAACAGGATTTATTAATATTTGTTTAAGCAAATATGCATGCATAAGCAGTTTGTGTGCGTGTAGTTGTGTGTGTTTTTGTCTGTCTGTGTGTGTGTCTGTGTGTCTGTGTGTGTGTGTGTGTGTGCAGGGAGACAGTGTCATGACTTTGCATCCAATTGCCTCATTAAAGTATTTAGTCAGGGTTTTATTTAAGCATGAGGCTGCGGGACTGTTTGGAGCTAATCCTGTTTAAACACCGCCGTGTGTGTGTGTGTGTGTGTGTGTGTGTGTGTGTGTGTCACTTTGCGTGTGACATTTGCATTGCATGAGACATATAAGGTGTCAAACAAGAGCTCGTGTTTAACAGAGAAACATCTCCACGTAGAAAGACGACTGAAGGAGAAGAGAAGGACGAGAGAGGCCAGTTTGATCTTTTCAGTTTGGGTCCGTTGTTCCCTGAGACGACCGGAGATCAGGTGTTTTCCAGCTGCACGTGGCTGCAGTTGTATTCTGTAAATTGTGCCGGCGAACAAACATCAAGCAGGTTTAACACGGAGGGAAGTCGCTTGGTGTGCAGCAGTCACACAGAATCAGCAGGACGTGGAGCGTCTCACAGCAGGCGGACACGAGGCGCCTTTATCTGCCATTTTATCCGTCTGTGAGTCATGTCTGTAAATATATTGCTCGTGCCTAAACCAGCTACCTGTTGTGGTTTGACAAGTCATTCACGAATGCTTGAAGATCAGAAGTGTTTCTCCTGAGCGGCACGTCTTCTTGTAACCAGACGGGAGCTTAGTATCGTCACTGTGCTGTAAACAGAGTTCAGTTTATCATTTGTCATAAAAGGGAATTCCTTCAGTTTTAACCATGACTTCTTTGTTTACATGTTTGTTAATGATTTATACTCACCAACAGTTTGACATGTTACAGCTGCAGCATCATTTTTTGGGGCACCGCCAACTATCAAAGTGTTTTTATTGATTCTAAAGGACTCGGGTTTTTCCTCTAAGTCTCTGGAAACATTACGGAAATGAATCCTACGCAGATAAACAACAAGACTTCTTCAAGGAGAAGTTTCTCTCTGAATGTTTTGCTTGCGACTGATGAATTAATGAAGGATGTACGTTGTTATTTTGTCTTTGGTTTACACGAGTATCGCCAAATATCAGCGACCTCTCGCTGTAAAGAATAAAGTAAAAGAAGCTGCGGTTCCTCCAGGCTGACGGATTCAGATCTAAATCAGAGAGAACAGATGAAACTCATTAATATTTCACTGTTTGTATTTCCAGGCTACAGTTATGACTTGCTGTTGTGCACAACGTGGAATCTGAACAATTAGAATTAGGTTATTGATCGTGTGTTCGGGAGCTGCCAGTGTTATTTATCCTGCAAATAAAGACAATTTAGACACAGAGAGCGAGAGAGAGAGGATGGAGAGTAAGAAGGAGAAATAATGATAAAGTGAGTTGTGGAAGGACGGAGGGCGATGAGCGAGGTAGAGGTTAAAGCGGATCTCACCCTTGTTTCGTACTTGAGTGAGCATTCAGCATCCTTCACCCCAGGGCTGTGTGTGTGTGTGTGTGTGTGTGTGTGTGTGTGTGTGTGTGTGTGTGTGAGAGAGAGAATGCCAAAAGAAACTTGGAGGTCAAAGGAGAAACTAACATCGTCCGTGGGAGGAAAGAAAGGACGTGCAGCAATGAAACAACACTTGATTAGAGAGAGAACATGATTCAGTGCTTTGAAACTTTTAGCTTGAGGAAAAGTGAATAAATATTATCAGCGATATGAACTTAAACAACGAGGAAAACAGCAGCAGTGTGATGAAACGGAGAAAAAGGTGAATGTAGTGTGATGCTGCCTGAAGAGGAGGAGGATGAGTGCAGAAGGATTCTCGATACGACTCCTCGCTGATCTGTATCACTGCACATGGCTGCTTCTCCCCTTTTATTCTGAAAGCCCTTTCCAATAATCAGATCCTGCAGAAATCTACAAAATAAGAGCTGCACCTATTTATGGCTACAGACGTTAGCTTCAGGTGAAAACGGCTAACGAGAGGTAACTGAGTGAGCGAGTGATATCTTTTATAGTGGTCAAAGCTACAATGATGTGTTATATTTTATAAGTTGATCAACATTTTCTATCTGCAGAGTAACCTGTAACTTCAGCCGTCAGAAACAAGTGAAATATTTACTCCAAATAGCGTAAAAGTAAAGGACTGCTCAGTAAAGTGGCCACAGCCGCCTCACAACGGGTAAAAGAGGATGTTTTTCTTTAACTGCCTCCTCAAGGGATTCAAACCTGCAACCTTGAGGCAACACGACTGATTCTTGACGACTTCCGCACATGATAAATTGAAAGATAATTGAGAGAAAGAGCGCAGTTTGATTCCAGGAATTAATCAAATAGAGACACAGAGAGAGAGAGAGAGAGAGAGTCTGTCAGCAGATGTACAATTACAGCCTGTGGTCACACAGATAAGGAACGCACAAACACACGCTCACACACATTTTAATGATTCTCAAACGCCTGCTTTGGAAAAATGCAAGTTTAAAAGAGTAGCCAACAATTACAAACACACACACACACACACACACAGGCCGGGATGCGAGTGTGTCCCCGGGCTGTGGTTCCCATTAACATCCTGTATGCGCTGCAGTGTTAACCGCCTGCAGTGCCAATCAGCTGAAATGCCAGTCTGCAGCTGCCGGCAGCAGCCGAGTCGTCGTCGCCGCTATCTCAGTGTTTTCTCTCTGCCTCTTCCTGCAGCGAGAGCGACGGAGAGACACGCAGACAATCAGACAAGTGGAGAGGGAGAGATTTAAGGTCGTTTCCTGCACGTGCACATACATTTCTTTTTCTTTCTACAGAACGTCACGGCAGAAACAAGCACAGCTGCTCAACGTGCACACGGAGACACACAAACTGAGAGTTTTGCTGATTGTGTTGATACGTATGCACTCGATAAAAGCTCTAAATAAAAAGCAAAGCCATGTTTATGAAGTAAAGAAACGCAGTTCTCTGTATTCATTATTATTTCATACATGTGGTCCATTAAAAACAGAAGCAGATTTCTCTGAATAGTTAAAGGTTAGGTTGAGATTATTCTGTGTGAAGTTCCCCTTTATCTTTTTGGTCTGTGGCTCTGTTTGCACGAAAAACTCATTTCTAAGTCTATAAAAAGAATTTCTTAAAATATGAGCCGTCACCGGGCTGCGAGCTCTCATCAGCCCTCCTGTCAGCGCCGCTTGTCTGTTGTTATTTGTTTGTTTGGGTCTAATTAGCACAAAAATCAGCCTGGGTTTGATGCTGAGGGGTCGGGAGGGAGGAGGGACGCTGAGACTGATGACAAAGAAGCTGCAGTATGTGCAATATGCAAAAACAACGCCGTTTAATGACGACTGCCGTGTGTGTGTGTGTGTGTTAAACGAGAGTAAAGATGAAGCAATAAATTATTTAATAATTCAAATACGTGAAATAAAGATTTCATAATTCTTCCAATACTTACATCATTCACATAATAGCAGTTCACTGTGTTGTAGTTTCTTTTCAAAATATCCTCTTTATGGACTTGTCACTTTCATATGTTTGTACAGTGGCCCTGAGGGTCAAAACACAACATTTTAGAAAACACAAGAACGTTTTAGAAAACACAAGAACGTTTTAGAAAACACAAGAACATTTCACTCTTTGCGTTTCGTTTTGTTTTGTCCTTGTGAAGAAAACACAATTTTCCTAAATGTTGTTTTTGTGAGTTGACATTTAAGAAAACGCTTCCGAGTCGGTCTGCTCTCATCATCGTCTCCCGCTGAGAATATATGAATGATAAATTCTGTAAGTGCTGTATCGTAAGCAGCTGGACTTCTCTCAGTTCTCATCCAAGAGGCTTCTTCAGGTCTGACTAACAGGACGGGAGGTGCAGGCGTTTAAACTCTGTGTGGGAGTTTCCTTACAGAGTCGTTAAAGACACGTGTGAGCTCTGAAGGTCCGTCCACATGGAAACGCAAAAATGTTGTGCACCGTTTTGGCCGATCGTCCACATGGATTCTGTAAACGCACTTTTTTGAAACCTGGTCTCAGGGTGAAAACATTCGAAAACGCCGCCCTTGTGTTCTCGTGTGTACAGTGAATCTGCATACTTATCGTATCGATGACGCCATCGCCCCACCCCTCGACCTCTGAACCCTGCGACGTCTCATAACAACAGAAACAACAACAACAATGGCGGACTACATGCTTGTGTTGGTGCTGCAGAAGATATTGAGCCTATCAGGGTTACTAGGACAAAATATTCTGCTCCTCTGCCACGATGCTGAGCAGAAAAGGATTATGGACAACCGACTTGTCATTTTCGTCTTCTTCTTGTTGTGTTCGGTTTCTCCTCTACTGTCTGTTCGATGCTCAAGCTTTATGTGCATGCTCCGTCTCTTCTTCTCTGTTTTTGTTGAGTTTCAAGCGCCACCTATAGGCCTGGAATATGAACTACAGCGTGTTGAGTTGTTTACAATGGTTTCGTTTGGATGCACATATTCTGGAAACGATGCCAAGGAAGACGTGGGGGAAAAAGATGGTTTTGGTGTGTGAGGACATGGTCTGAGTTCCTGAGTTGTGAGGGCCACTTGTAGGTCGTTGACCCAATCGGACTTGATGTTTGTTTGCTGAGGTAAGGTGGGTCCAGGTGTGAATGGTTGTTAAGCTGCACTGCACCCTGTAAGGACACTCCCACACAGAGTTTAACAGCCTGCATCCTGTTAGTCAGAACTGAAGAAGCCTCTTTGACGAGAAGTGAAACGTCTTCAAGAAAGTGAAACAAATCCAGTTTCCTATGATACAGCACTTAGATTTACAATGACCTGGATGACGACATCTGAGGAAATTCAACATTTCACAAAGTTGACATTTAAGAAAACGCTTCCAAGTCAGTCTGCTCTCATCGTCTCCAGCTGAGAATATATGAATAAGAAAACTTTTGCCAATGAAGCTGCAGCAGCATAAACAGTGTCTAGTCCTGTGTTGGATGAAAGTTTGCTGTAGTTTGTTTCTACTGTTTCGGGCCTCGGAGAGACGGCGGTTAATCAGAAGTGATCTATCGGCACAACAGTCAGTGGCTGTGCTGTGTCAGGATGGTTGATAGTCATAATAAACAGCAGAGAAACACTCAACTGCGGTGATACGGGTTCAATTTACCTCTCAGACGCTCTGCTGGGAGGGGAGATCTCATTTTTTTTATGACAGCGGCCATAAAAAAAAAAGATGCATCTCCTCGAGCAACTGTTCCCAAATATTTTGTGTTTGCGACCACTTAAAATAATGAGAGGATCTTTATTTATGTCGCGGAGCTTCACGCGGTAAGCAAAGAAGACATAAAACACAACGCGGAAACAGATAAAAACACGGCAGTAAAACAATACGAGTACTAAACGTAGCGCATAAAAAAGATAATATTTAAGATGGCAAAACATAGCAGAATAAAAACTGGAAACCTGAATGAAGCCTCATGAATAGAAATATGTGAAAAGCTTGGATTTAAAAGAAGCGAATGACTCAGCCTGACATTAAAAAGAAAGCGGTGTCTACTTCTGTCCAGATTACAAACAGGAGGACAGATGATTTCAGTTATTCAGGTTTCTGACTCAGAGAAGGAAATATGTATTTTTATTCATCAGGACTGAACATCTGAATGACAGAGCAAGCGTTTCACCTCACGTCCTCTTCAGAGAATGAAATAAACAGAAGCAGGAATGCCTCGTGATAACTAAATAATCAATTGAATCACTGGTATTATTTCCTCTTTCGCCCGTCAACTAAAAGACGACGGTTGTTATAATTGTGCCACATCTGCCAGGTTGTCTGATAATGGCAGGGTAGGATAGCTATCATAAGGCGGTTTCTATTCATAGTGCCTGTGTTATTATTTATTCATCACAGTGTGATGCAGACCTGATATTTCTGCCATCGTTGTTTAGGTTGAGATGGAAAGGAAAAATCCAACCGTCCAGGTCGTTCTGTGTATTTAAGAACGAATTCAATCATGTTTTCTTTGGGTAAAACAAATTATAATGTGTATGTCTGCAACTTTTAGATACTTAAACTTAAACTCCTCCACTTGAGGCAGGAACTCTCCTCCAACCTGGAGGGAGCAAGCCACCTTTTTCTGGTCGAGAACGTTGGCCTCGGACTTGGAGGTGCTGATTCTCGTCCCAGCTGCTTCACACTCAGCCCAGGATGTGCTGGAGGTCCTGGCTCGAAGGAGCAAACAAGACAACATCATCTGCGAAAGCAGAGATGAGATCCAGCGGCTCCACAGGGTGGCGGAGCTCTGTCACCCGGGAGGAGCTCGGAGTAGAGCTGCTGCTCCTCCACATCGACAGGAGCCAGCTGAGGTGGCTTGGGCATCTGTATCAGATGCCTCCTGGACGCCTTCTGTTGGAGGTGTTCCTGGCATGCCCCACCGGGAGGAGACCCTGAGGAAGACCCAGGACACGCTGGAGTGACTATGTCGCTCAGCTGGCCTGGGAACACCTTGGGATCCTAACGGAAAAGCTGGAGGAAGTGTCCGGGGAGAGGGAAGTCTCAATGTCCCTGTTCAGGCAGCTGCCCCCACAACCCGGCCGAGCAAAGACTACTAGTTAGCTCGCTAGCAGCTAACAGCATTTTACCTCTGGTGTGTCTTCAGGGGTTTTACCACCTCAAGCCTTGAAAACACTGCGTTCACAGGCCTGCTGGACAGAATTTGTTCACTTAAATGTGTTTCTGAAACCGTGGATATGTTGAAACTTTAAGCTTCCTTTACGTTTGGATTAGGCACCAACAAATACTTGTTTGAGTTCAGGAAAAACATCATGTCTTGGATTAAAATACCTGTTTTGTCACCACAGACACGACAAGAGACGCCCAACATCCTCTTGTTGTTCTGAGGTCTCCTTAAAAATATCCAGTGGCGTCACACTTAAAGATGTTTTAACTGGCTTGCTAGCATTGTCGCCCAGCGTAACTCCACCACCATCCCGTTCATCTCCGGATAAGAAAGTCAGGTTACGTCCTGCAGGTGATTTGAAGCCATCACAGATCTCACCCAGTCACCAGACTGATCGATTGATCGAACAAAACCTGGGAAATCATGACTGCTTCAGTAACTACAGGGAACATACAGCAGGATTCATTCCTCAGTTCCTGATGGATATCGTGTCCCAGTCAGTGTACAGGGCGGCTACACGCCCACTTTTCAACATTCAAATGAAATTCCTCCCAGCGTTACGCCCCCGTCAGTCTGTTTCACGATGAAATGCATCACGATATATTATGTAGTCGTTTCATCTTGACTTGTAAAGGTCAGGTAGATGATCGATAACTAAGTTTATAGCAAATATCAAGACAGTCTT
>CAEMYA010000414.1:1849537-1868546 GCA_903131615.1 Diplodus sargus | reverse complement strand
AAAAGCTTCGATTTAAAAGAAGCGACTGACTCAGCCTGACATTTAAAAGAAAGCTGTGTCTACTTCTGTCCAGATTACAAACAGGAGGACAGATGATTTCAGTTATTCAGGTTTCTGACTCAGAGAAGGAAATATGTATTTTTATTCATCAGGACTGAACATCTGAATGACAGAGCGAGCGTTTCACCTCACGTCCTCTTCAGAGAAGGAAATAAACGGAAGCAGGAATGCCTCGTGATAACTAAATAATCAATTGAATCACTGGTATTATTTCCTCTTTCGCCCGTCAACTAAAAGACGGACTGTCGTTATAATTGTGCCACATCTGCCAGGTTGTCTGATAATGGCAGGGTAGGATGGCGGTTTCTATTCATAGTGCCTGTGTTATTATTTATTCATCACAGTGTGATGCAGACCTGATATTTCTGCCATCGTTGTTTAGGTTGAGATGGAAAGCAAAAATCCAACCTTCCAGGTCGTTCTGTGTATTTAAGAACGTATTCAATCATGTTTTCTTTGGGTAAAACAAATTATAATGTGCATGTCTGCAACTTTTAGATACTTAAACTTAAACTCCTCCACTTGAGGCAGGAACTCTCCTCCAACCCGGAGGGAGCAAGCCAACTTTTTCGGGTCGAGAACGTTGGCCTCGGACTTGGAGGTGCTGATTCTCATCCCAGCTGCTTCACACTCGGCTGTAAACCGCCCCAGGACATGCTGGAGGTCCTGGCTCGAAGGAGCCAACAAGACAACATCATCTGCGAAAAGCAGAGATGAGATCCAGCGGCTCCGCAGGGTGGCGGAGCTCTCTCACCCGGGAGGAGCTCAGAGTAGAGCCGCTGCTCCTCCACATCGACAGGAGCCAGCTGAGGTGGCTCGGGCATCTGTATCGGATGCCTCCTGGACGCCTTCCGTTGGAGGTGTTCCTGGCATGTCCCGCCGGGAGGAGACCCTGAGGAAGACCCAGGACCTGTGGAGTGACTATGTCGCTCAGCTGGCCTGGGAACACCTTGGGATCCTCCCGGAAAAGCTGGAGTAAGTGTCCAGGGAGAGGGAAGTCTCAATGTCCCTGTTCAGGCAGCTGCCCCCACAACCCGGCCGAGCAAAGACTACCAGTTAGCTCGCTAGCAGCTAACAGCATTTTACCTCTGGTGTGTCTTCAGGGGTTTTACCACCTCAAGCCTTGAAAACACTGCGTTTACAGGCCTGCTGGACAGAATTTGTTCACTTAAATGTGTTTCTGAAACCGTGGATATGTTGAAACTTTAAGCTTCCTTTACATTTGGATTAGGCACCAACAAATTCTTGTTTGAGTTCGGGAAAAACATCTCGTCTTGGCTTAAAATACCTGTTTTGTCACCACAGACACGACAAGAGACGCCCAACATCCTCTTGTTGTTCTGAGGTCTCCTTAAAGATATCCAGTGGCGTCACACTTAAAGATGTTTTAACTGGCTTGCTCGCCTTGTCGCCCAGCGTAACTCCACCACCATCCCGTTCACCTCCAGATAAGAGAGTCAGGTTACGTCCTGCAGGTGATTTGAAGCCGTCACAGATCGATCGATTGATCGAACAACACGTGGGAAATCATGACTGCTTCAGCAACTACAGGGAACATACAGCAGGATTCATCCCTCAGTTCCTGATGGATATCGTGTACAGGGCAGCTACACGCCCACTTTTCAACATTCAAATGGAATTCCTCCCAGTGTTACGCCCCCGTCAGTCTGTTTCACGATGAAATGCATCACGATATATTATGTAGTCGTTTCATCTTGACTTGTAAAGGTCAGGTAGATGATCGATAACTACGTTTATAGCAAATATCAAGACAGTCTTTACGTAGTCGCTCATAATAATGGATAAAGTTTAACTGTCCAGATCTGAGCTGCAAGTCCTGCAGAGCTCAAACAGTTTACAGCTGAACTCCTTCCCTTCCTTCCTTACTTCCTTCCTCAGGCCTGACCAGTCCAGATGAAAAGAAACCAGCTAAAATGAGAAAATAATTAGAATGTGTGTGCGCGCTGCACTCTGCTGACGTGAATATGAAGCAGCTGATGAACGCAGCCTCGGCCCGTCCGTCTCAGTCCCGCTGTGATTGGACCAGACTGCAAATGAATTGGTTAGGAGGGACGAGAGCGGATCGGCTGCCAATGACAATTCACTTAGACCGACACTGATCCTGCAGTGTGTGTGTGTGTGTGTGTGTGTGTGTGTTTGTCCATGTATGCGTGAGTGTGTCTGTGTGTTAATGAAGTTCGATTGAGCAGGCGCTGTAATCGGTCCGTTAGTACTCGAATGTTGCTGTATGATACCAACATGTTATACCGAATGGCTGTGTTTCTGTGTGTGTTTCTGTGTGTTTGTGTGTGTGTGTGTGTGTGTGTGTGTTTCATGTGATGTAAAAGACCACTAAAGCAAAAGACATTAAATAATTCATGATATAACAGCAGCCGGGTCTCCTTTACTACTGACCGGCAGATGATCTGTGATAATGATTTTCGTCAGGAAGTCTTCGACTCTACAGGGAGATCGTCGCTCTCCTGAGATGAAACGATGAAGCTGATGAAGGTTGAGGGCTCAGGCATCCAGCAGCATGGAGAGCTAAAGACAGGAGCCAACCATATTGAGGAAGACGGCAGCAAGATGATTGGCTGACAGTTAGGGGGCGTGTCGCTGTGATACTGACAGTGACACACTATCAAGAGTGAGACGAGCGAATGGAAGGACGATGTGCGACTCTCTAAGGAAGAAAATGTATAAATACGCAGAGAGATAAGAGTATTTTATAAGCGTAGAATAGACAATAAAGCGGTGTTTGTCGTGTCAAAGTCAAGATCCAATCAGGAACTCCCATCCAGCCTCCAAAGGCTCCATAAAAACAAGATGGCAACGACCAAGATGTAAACTCAAGGCTTCAAAACAGGTTCAACGAACCAGTAAGTGACGTCATGATGGATTTACATCATCATCGCGAGGGTTCGATGACCTTAAGATCTCCAGATTGTTCTTCGGTTGAGTGTTTCAAACAAAACTGTGAGAAAACTGATATTCTGGTTGGAGCACGACAAGCTGTCTCACACACAGCAGCAGTGCTCAGTGTGCTAACCAGGTTAAACTGAGAACTATTAAGTCACAAGTCAGAAACAGCTGGTGGACGGCAGATTTCTCTGACGGCTGCAAAGTCCAGAGGCCCACGTCTGATTGAACACCAGGACCGAAGAAATCTGAACCTTTAGCTTCAGCTGTGAGACGAAAAACAAAAACAACAGCTCTCTCTGTGCCGGAGCTTAAAATACACATTCTGCTCTCTCTCATTTTCATTTTCCAGCCACATTTCCACCTGCTGAAAGCTCATTTGATCCTTCGAAATGTGGTGGGAAACACGCCGGAAACATTACTCTACACACTTTAATACTATTGATGCAAAAGGTGTGTAGGAGTGCTCGTTATTTTAGCAGCCAAGGCCTCGGGGTGGACAGAGTTTTAACAGCTCATACCTTTTAATCTGCTCTGGGAGGATAAATTAAACACGCCCCCAGACGCAAACCTACATCCAAATCTGCATGTGGTTATTGTGTGCGTGCCCTCTTTGTCATCACTTCTTGGCAATTCTCTCTTTTAAGCGTCGATCCCCGTTTTAATCCACAGCTGCAGAGAGAAGGAGTGGAGGAGCGAGGCGGCGGTGGGAAGAGCGAGGTGCCAAGCTCCAAATCAATTTCTTCCAATTAAACTATAAAGAAATGTGAATTAACCTGAGACTAATTTGATAAAATAAAACTGAGGAGAGAAGCAGCAGGAGGAGAAGCTGGTGAAACCTTCTGGCTGATTCAGAGTCGAGACCTTTTAGATATAAAGGTGACAGAGCTTTTTCCTTCTTGAGGAGGAAAGGCGTTGTTGTATTTTGTTGTTGTTTTGGATGCAAAATGGCTCCAAGCACATAAACATCCCGCAGACCGGTCGCCAACGGCAACCAACCAGAGTCTTGTATCAGGTCCGAAGCAGGTTGTGAACTCTACTCGCAGACTTATGAGTATGTGTGTCTCCCAATATCAGTCTTTGTCAAATATTTGTCACTACGAGGCAAAGAAACAAGAGCTTATCTGAAGGCGACCGTGATGGTAGAAGAGCTGTGGGTTGGGTGGTGGTGGTGCTGGTGCTGGTGATGGTGCTGATGGTGGTGATGGTGCTGATGGTGGTGGTGGTGCTGGTGGTGCTGGTGGTGGTTGGTGGTGTTGGTGCTGGTGATGGTGCTGATGGTGGTGCTGGTGGTGGTAGTACTGGTGCTGGTGGTGGTGGTGCTGGTGCTGGTGGTGGTGGTGCTGGTGGTGGTAGTGCTGGTTGGTGGTATTGCTGGTGCTGGAGCTGGTGATGCTGGTGGTGGTAGTGCTGGTGGTGGTGGTGCTGGTGGTGGTGGTGGTGGTATTGCTGGTGCTGGAGCTGGTGGTGGTAGTACTGGTGGTGGTGGTGGTAGTGGTGCTGGTGGTGCTGGTGGTGCTGGCTCTGGTGGTACTGGTGCTGGTTCTGGTGCTGCTGGTGCTGGTTGGTGGGTACGGATGAGTCCATAATCCCTAATGGCCGGCCAGGTCATGATTCAATCAGATTTTTGGATTTCCAGCACTGACGGTCATTGTTGGACTTTTGCAGCTTAAATTTGTAAAACTCAACAATCACTGATTTTATGCTACTTTTGAAACATTAAGTGTATTTTACAACAGTGTGACTTCATCCTGGTGGTTCTGACAGGTTTGTTCTCTTGTGACTCACTGGACTTCATCGATGTTTAACATTAAATACCCTTAATATCTCTCTTAAACCGCTCTTAAACATCTGAGAATCATTACGTTGAGATGTAAAGTTGAACTTTGTGTGGTCAGACTTTTATCCTTCTTACAGTTTGATGTAGAAAGAAGAGAAAACACTTTAACGTCACTTCCTTCGCTCGCCGTGTTAAATCAGCTGAACTGATGGCCGTATTGATACGACCGTTCTGCCGCGTCACACTTTATTCTTTATGCTTCGTCGACACGCGTTGAATTCACCTCATGTGAGATTATTGCTTTTACGATAAAGCATATTTTATATTGAGATGGATTAACGGGTGGAGCGGAGCGAGAGGAAGGAGGGAGGAGGAGAGTCACCCGGATGGAGGAAGACAGAGGTGTAGAAAAGAGAGAGAGATAGAGAGAGGTAGAGCTGTAATGAAGGAGGTATTGATTTTCTATAGAGGCTCTTTAATCAGACGCTGTACTGACACACCCTGAGGGAGAGAGAGAGTGTGTGTGTGTGTGTGTGTGTGTGTGTGTGTGTGTGTGCGTGTGTGTTTGTGTGTGTGTGTGCAGGGCTATTCAAATTACACTTCATCTTTTTCTCAGTGGACACCTTGAATGTGTGTGTGTGTGGTTCATACTGTTATGTGTTGCAGTGTTTGTCTGTTGTGTGCATGTGTGTGTGTGTGTTTGTGTGTGTGTGTGTGTGTGTGTGGGCAGCCGGTGGATAGATGGATGAGGCTGCCCAGTAGATGGATGAGTGCAACAACCAGTCGTTCATCATCTGGAGAACAAGCAAGGAAGGAAACAGTGTGATGGAGAGAGAGAGGAGGGGGGGGCGAGGGAGGAAGAAGGGAATGAAAAAATGGAGGAGGAGGAGGGTGAAAGAATAAATAGTGGAGAGAAGAGAAGTGATGGGGAGAAAGACGGGGTGGAAAAGGAAGGCGAGTAAAGGTGGAGATGTTTTAAGATCATGATAGGAGTAAAAAGGAAAAGTCGAAGAGAGGAGGACAGGGAAGGAAAAATCAAAAAATATAGCTGAATGGAGATCCGATAGAGAAAGGAGAAGGTGTGGAAGAGGAGATGGGAGGGAGGGAAGAGGGGAGCAGAAGTGATGGAGAGGAGAGTAAAGAAAAGAAAAGGGTGGTAAAGGAGGAGAGAAGGTGAAGGCTGTCAAAACTGGTCATCGACTAAAAAACCCGACAAAATGTATACTCTCGTTTCCATCATGGCTGCCAGTTTCAGATGATTTGGGACCGATTACTGCAGTTTCACAAATTCATAATATTTGTCATAAATGTAATAATAATAAAGATGGCAGCTTGGATTTATAGAGCGCCTGTCAGGAAGCCTGAGGAAGCTTTATAGGGAAGATTAAATGCTTCACAGTCGGACGAACAAACAAATTGCAACAGGTAACAAAAGATTATGATGTGAGTATTTTCACAGTTTCAGTCTAAAACTCCTCTGGTGACTTTGAGCTCGTGTCCAAAACCAACACAAACCTCGTCTGTTTGACAATGTTGTTAACAGTCTAAAAGTCATAGTATGTCATAAATTGTTCAATGTGAACGTGAATGTGAATGTATATGAGTCAAACCTTTGTGTAAAAGCATAATTACGACGAAAGAGGAACTTTTAAGTTTTACCGTATTTTCGTTTTCAGGTCAAACTCATTTTCAATGGGAGTGCTACGGGCACTTTTACGCTAGCATCAAAATCTCTATTTTTAAAACACTAAGAAGACTCGACACAACATGAAACTTTGCTCGTAGTATCACCAGGGTCTCTACACAGGAACACGAGCATTGAGAACATTGTTTGTGTGCACAGAGTTACTAAAAAGAAGGTTTTTGAACAACTCACGTTAGCAGCAGCTTGTTCCGCTCGCCGCCGTCCTGCCAGTGGAGAAGTGTCGATCTCAGAATGTGACGTAACCTGGAGGACAGTTAAGGTGGAACTACTGTCTTCCAGCAACAACACAACGCGAGATCTCACGTGACTTTTCCGGCTTTTGATTTTAGTATTGTTTCTTATATGAGGCTCCTTTTGCAACTTCAAGGTCAATATTGTTTTCGCTAACGACAAAACAACAAATCATCCTGCATTTATATGGAACTAAGCTTTAGGAGCGTTCCACCTTAACTGTCCTCCAGGTTACGTCACATTCTGAGATCGACACTTCTCCACTGGCAGGACGGCAGCGAGCGGAACAAGCTGCTGCTAACGTGAGTTGTTCAAAAACTTCTTTTTAGTAATCTGTGTACACAAACAATGTTTTCAATGCTCGTGTTCATGTGTAGAGACCCTGGTGATACTACGAGCAAAGTTTCATGTTGTGTCGAGCCTTCTTAGTGTTTTAATAATAGAGATTTTGATGCTATCGTAAAAGTGCCCGTAGCACTCCCATTGAAAATGAGTTTCCCCTGAAAACAAAAATACGGTAAATCTTAAAAGTGCCTCTTTCGTCATAATTATGCTTTTATACGAAGGTTTGACTCGGGTACATTCCCACGTTGCATTTTAGCGAGAGTTTTACATTAAGGCCACTGAGCAAGCGGCCGTGTTTGATGAGTTGCCACCTACATCCTCTTTTAGATGGTGGAGGAATATCTGGTAGGAATAACAGGAAAGGATGAACGGTCGCTGAGAGTCAGTTCGCTTTGTTTTGTTCATGTGTTTTTCACAGACAGCAGTACGTTTCCATTTGTTGTTTCAAGGTCTGAAAACATTCAGTAGACTCTTCAAGATTTCTTATGTTGCGTAATAGACAGAGAACATAAAGTCTGCATGAATGATGGAAACCAGTGGAGGAAGAGGTGTTGGTAGATTAGATATATACCATTTACTGAAGCCTAGCACTGTAGTTTGCAAAATGTGTTGTACACACACATTGTATAGTTATTTTTAAACGGACCATTCCAGTGTGAAAGCGTCTTCATCCCAAACTAGAAGAGAGCTGCCTTGTTTTGACATTTTAAAGATGATGAGACTGACGTTGAACTGAATGTTTGCTCCAGATGAAACCACAGAAGCGAAGCGTGAAGCTCTGAAGGTGAGCTGCAGTAGAGTCGACTCACCTTCGGTCGACTCTACTGGCGCCGGAAACATTCGATTCTCAAAGATCCATAAAATCAGTATTTAAGTAATTGTTGATTTCGTAATCGCTCCTCTCATTAATGGCCACGGTGAAGCGATGTCGGGTCTGCCGTGAAAACAATGCAGTATCGATCCGTCCATCCGCTGTCCTGGTTCCAGGAACAACAGTTCATTAATGCAGTCTAAGAGAGACTATCTGTCTCTATTACTGCCTGTTGGTCCGCATCGCAGTGATTTATAGGCGACCTGTGGAGGCGGCTAATGTTGCTCCGAGTGGGACTGTAGGACTCAACTAGGGGGAAGCCAACGGTGAGCAGGTTCCACCAGTGATGTTTCCAGCATCCTCCATTATGAACTGTAAGACATGAAGTCTGTATGTGATTCTAACTCAGAGTTAAAGAATTACAGGTCAATAGAGTAAAGATTTAGAGTATGAGGTGTTCACAAGTTGGTTTCTTTCACGTATGAATCATTTTTGGTCAGTTTGATGTTGAAAGTTCGTCTCCATGTGTCATGTTGTGCTTTCCACTTCCTGTCTTTGTCTGTTTTCCCACATTTCTTCTGTGTATCATTTGTTCGTTAGCTCTTTTTACTGTCCCGTTACTTTATGGTTTGTCCTCCATTTTTGTTTAGTTCTCCTTGTCGTCTGTCTTTTTATGAATCACTTATTTTTTGGGACGTGAGCCGTCATTGTTGTCTGTTTGTTGTTCGACCTGTCTGCCCTCATGTCTCCGTTTGGATCCCTCTTTGATGCATTTGACGGCGGATTAAAAACTAGGTTCAAAAATTCATTTTCTCGACTTGTCAGAGGCAAAGATTTTTCTTCACAGAGGGAGTTTTGGATCTTTCTTTTTGCCCATCAAAAAATCAGAAAAAGAATACATTTTTGACATGTTTTAAGGAATAAAATGTCTTGAACTCTCGACTCTCGAATAATATAACAAACCCCCTTTTGCACAATCCTTCAGAAGACACAAATAAATCTGAGGAGTTTAGTTTAAAACCTGCTCTTTTAAAGATATGTGTTGTGGAATTCCATCAGTTTTTTAAATGTCGATCAGCTGGTCACTAGTTTCATCCTCGTGCTCCTCCAGACATGTTTGTCTGAGTCGCCCATCTTAATTTGAAGCACTTCTTCACTGGTGGTCAGATTAAAAGTAACTCGATCAGTGACCTTGCTGGAAAACAATCCCGCAAAGAGCAGCAGACACACGACTGGAGCATAAAACGATTGTATTCTGAGTATTTTAGAGAAGCTGTGTGTGGGATGACGGACCAACATCGGTCAGAGGACGGCCTGCAGTCACAGGAATTATTGAAATAAGATTCATGTTTTAAAGTGGAGCCTGAAGCTGCTTTTACATTGTTAAATGTACATCATCGCTCTGTGATGTTCAAAGCAGCGCTGCAGTTATTTCCTGATGAAAGGCTGTAATGTACTTCTTGTGCTCACTTTTGCCTCAAGGACACAAATCAGCAACAACAAAATGGACCCGGAAAATGAAAGGCATATTTCCACCTGCGTTGGAGAGAGAGAGCGGTGCTGAGGTGGATTCCTCCTTTAATACGGAGAAATGAGTCGTAAAGGTCGAGCAAAGGGAGCTTCAGACTGCAGAGAAGACTGGTTAGTGTTTCCTAATTCAACCAGGAAGGAAAGAACCATATTTGAAATGATTCAGACGTTCTCAAGTAGTATTTGAACCGGTTGCCTTGTGAATGTGAAATCAGCTCCAACCGCATCGACTCTTGAACGGCGCTACAAGGATTAAAACCACTCCGGTACGGCTTCACTGTTCCAGATTTATGCAGTCTTACAAAACTTTTGACCTGGATTGTGAAAGGTCACAGCACAGGTGTGATTAGATATTGCAACGTGCAAAACTAGAAGTGTCTGGTGACCAAAATATAGGTGAAGAGGGAGAGGTCAGAGGTCGGAGGTCAGTGTCAGACTGGATTATGTTTGCAATCCCACACAGACGGTAAACTTTGGTTTCCCTTCGAGCGCGACGACGTTCGTTCGAGTAGAAAGTCCTCGTATGGATCGCTGAGGGCAAAGACTTGAACGTGGTTTTAATACGAGGACAGTTCTCGAATATACTTTGTGTGTACGGCGGTTTGATCTCGCTCACTCGGGCACGTTTCTATAGAGACTAACTACAAGCTGTTACTATAGCAACAGATGGATGGATGAATGGTCTCACACTCCCCTCTCTCTCTCTTTCTCTCTCTCTGTCTGTGTCTCTGTCTCTGGACTATAAAGCCACATTTCTCTGCTCAGTTCACCAAATCTCAGTGATAATAGAGGAAGAGGACTCGTAGGCTGTGTGAGCGTGAAGTGGCAGCTCTCAGCTGGCTCATTCTGAGAGCGAGAGAGAGAGCGAGGGAAGGACGAGGAGATGATGGTGGTGATGGTGAGGAGAGAGCAGATAAAAACAGACTAAAGATTACGGACAAAGACGTGTAGAGACGGAGAGAAAAAAGGGGGCGACAGACATCGTGAAGCAGCCACGAGATGTTTTTCTTGTTTTAAAGGTTCGACACACGTGAGAGGATGTGAGAGCTGTTTTTGTGATGATGTGTTGGAGAAAGTTAAACTCAAAAAGATCTTTTCAAATCTATTAATTATTATTATTAAAACATGTGATGTCTCTCTTTAACACACACACAAAGCAGTTATGCTAGTTAAGACGGCTTATTTATTATCATGACCCAAACCAGGCCATAGTGTGTGTGTGTGTGTGTGTGTGTGTGTGTGTGTGTGTGTGTGTGTGTCCTCTTATCACGTCCAGTTCCTTGAGTCGGAGTCTTGATGTGTGTGATTTCAGTTTGAGTTTGTTGGTGGATTTCTTCCACGTGGATTTGAGTGTGCTGTCATGTGTGTCTGGTGTGTGTGTGTGTGTGTGTGTGTGTGTGTGTGCCAGCCCAGCCTGCAGCCTTGCTCCAGGGCTTCCAGCTCGGCTCTTCAGTTATGCATCGAGCCAAGAAAGCTGTGTGTGTGTGTGCATGTCTGTGTGCGTTTCATGGATCTGACTTTATCCTTTTGCTACAGCTGTTACCTCAAGCAATGTGTGTGTGTGTGTGTATGTGTGTGTGTGTGTGTGTGTGTGTGTCTGAGGGTCTTGGGCAACACGAATGGATCAGAGTGGAAATGAGGGTTTAAAAGAATTTCAAGTAGCAACAAAAGGAGCGCCGTGTGTGTGTGTGTGTGTGTGTGTGAAAGTTTAATGTGTGACATGAATATATGCATTATTTCACACACGTGTCGTCCTTGAGCCGATGCTTTTCCGAGAGAGTGATGCATCCTCACTCCTTCTCCATGCGATCATGCAGAGATCTGAGAATTTAATCACATGACATCGTATCCAGGTGTTTTTATGAGGCAGCTTGAAGGTTCATTCTGGGCCGCTGAGGCTGCTGAGTGGAGAAAAAGTTGAAACAGAATAAACTTTTGGAGAACAGCAACCTGATGTCACGCTGAGTCGGCCGGTGAACAGAACGCATGAACATACTGTCGCATGTTCTTGTTGCCACAGGATTTGTTCGTACATAAACGTCTCTAGCAGCACGATCCTGTAAAATAAAGCATCTAATTATCCTGAAATAATAATGAGAAAAACTCTTGTTATGCTATGTTGTATATTAACCGGCCTATTATGTTGCTTTGTGCCTCAAACAACGCCGTGCTGCCAGGACATCGCACCAGCAGGGGAGGAGAAAATACAGATTACTGCAAATGTTTTGTTGGTGTTGGAGGAGAGAGCTTGTTGCTCCCGAGCCAGGAGGTGTAAACTGAGCTCCATCCAGGTGGAGTTCATGAACCAAGCGCTGATGCTCCTCCAGCTGTTTATCTGATATCACTGTGTTGCTCCCTGAGCATCATAATTAACACAGTTCCAGGAACATTACTGCAGCCGACCAATTATGTTGTTGTGTCACACCTTGGAACTCACTGGAACGTTATAATTAGCGTCGCTTGTGGTGAGTGTGTAAAGTAAAAGGTGTGTTTCCCACTGAAACAGCTCTTTTTAGTAGATTTAGGGCATTTTATCAGATGCTTTCGTCCAAAATGACTCACAGTAATTCATACATTCACACACTGATGGTGGCTGCCGTGCCGACCAGCACATCAAGAGCAGTTTGGGGTTCAGCATCTTGCCCAAGAACACTTCAACATGCAGACCAGGGGAATCGAACCAATAACAAGACGTCAGCTCGACCCCTGAGCCACAGCCGCCCTCTCCAAACACAACCCACGTATTACTAAGGGGAAATTCTCCCATCTTGGTTTTGCAGGCTTGTTCTCGAGTCACAAAGCAGTAACTTACAACCGTGTGCTGGTTATGAATGCGTCGGAACTCCGTGCAGATCAGATCCTTCCACATCAAACTGGAAAAGAAACATTTTTTTAATAGATCTGTCATTGCTGCACGGGAGGTTTGTCATGTTGGACCTGGAAACAAACTGAAAGGTGTGTGTGTGTGTGTGTGTGTGTGTGTGTGTGCGTGCGTGCGTGCGTGTGTGTGTGTGTGTGTGTGTGTGTGTGTGTGTGACCCTAATTGAAGGTCACATATTCAACATTACACGCTAACGCCATGACAACAACCGAAGACAAATTGCGCCGTGTCTCTAAATTAGTCTCTCCCTCGTTTCTCATTTCCTTGGCGAAGAAATTTGTTTCCTTGTTGTACCAACATTTGTCCAGGTCTGTCTTCTTATCTCTGCCAAGCACATTGACTCCCTCTCTCTCTCTTTTCTTTCCTCTCTCGCTGGCTCGCGCACAGCGTCGTCTGAACAGGGTGTCGAACAGGGCCGTGTTCTTGGCAGTTCGGATCGGTCCTCCTCTGTGCCGTCGCTCTGAATGGGCAGAATGTTCACCGTCTTCCTTTTTGACGCGCGACACCGAACGGGAGGCGAAAGCTGCTCCGGCTCAACAACAACAAAAAAAACAGCACCGCGGTCTGATTCCCTGAAACAGAAGGACTCATTAACACGTCTACATTCGGCATTAAAGGTGCAGTTTAAGTCCAAACAAGCTTATCATAAAGAGAGTCTGCAGGAAGAAGACTGTAACCTTTTTTATTTCAGTCTTCCTGATTCACTCTGGATCACTTTACATTTTCAGACCTTTCTTTGATTCCTATAATCATATTCCGAAGGATTTTCTGTTTGTCTGTCACTTGTTTATTTTATCATCGGGTCAGACCGGCTCTCCCTTCACACAGAAAGTGAAACTCAACAACCCCTCCAAGGATGTAGAAGCTATCTCGCAGTTTTTAAAGGTCGGCGCCGTGTGTGAATGAATCAGATTCTCGGTGATATAACATCCTCGTTATTGGCTGTGGGAATATTGACCGTCGGGGCCCCGCGATGATTCGCTCCATCTCCATATTACCGTCTTGTTTTGCAAGCAAAGTTCATGTAAGTGGCTCTAATCCCAAAGCTGCTTCTGTCTCATCTGCTCTATTTATTATTATGAAGTGTTTGTCCCTGCCGGCTCCTCTGTGGTGGAATGACCTTGTCTCGCTGAGGGAGGAGTCACTTCTCGTCTTCCAGGCTGAAAACTCGACTTTTTTTTTTATGATGTACTTCACATAATCGTGTCCCTGCAGAGCGACAGCCCCTCTCAGCTCACCAGCAGCCTCCTGACAGCATTTTTCTGATGCACACGATCAGGATTTGGTCAGAGTGTCTATCTCCTGATTCATACCACAGGACGATGCCTCTTCTTTATCCTCCGTCTGCCTGCATACAGCTGGATGTTTCTTTATTGTGCAACTTTACATTGACATTAAGGCACAAAAAACATTTTGTAATGGTCAGGAGAGCTTCATGGTTTTGCTTTAACGTACCTCTGTTGGTTGCCACGATCACGGATGGAGATACTCGCCACATGTCTGGAACATTTCTCCATGGCTCCTGAATAAAACACCCGGTTTGGTTGACACAAAAATATCCATTGGCGTGTCAAGGCTGAAGTAACTCTCTGAAAGTCCCCTTCCCTCAACAACACGAAAACATTACAATTAAAAAATGGTCTTTAGGTCTTCAGTTCAGAGGCGACAAGGCTGCCGAGCCAGTAACGACTATTCAAGTCCGTCTTTCAACATTTATAACTCCAGACAATTTCCAGCCGTGCTTTTGGCGACAAAAGCTCAGATTTTTCTTTTTTAGCGGATGTCGGCCATCTTGCATCTGTGTTTGTGGCGACCAGTACACTCAGTATGTGTTGCTACCCACGTTGACTCGCCGCTGAATCCATCTGGAAGATGTTTCACTTTCTCTTTGTGCTGCAGCAACAGAACAAAATGGTAAAATAATATTTGTGGAACGTGTCTGGATCACCGTCAGCATCAGATAACTCCTGCGATCATTTTGTCTTAACAAACTGTTTATTGTATAAAATGTGGAGCAAAGAAATGGATACAAAAGTCATTTGGAAAGTTGTTTTTATACTTTATAACTGACTGTAAAAACTCCAAATGAAAAGTGCTGTTTATGTAAAACGTCTCGTGACTCCAGGGAGCCCCAGTTTTTTTATGAACATCAAACTCTGCTTCATTATTGTGCTGCACGTCGCAGGCAGTACGTAAAAGATAAATATATCTCTTTAGTGTTCCCGTGTTTAAAATAACTGAAACATAAAGCAAAGCAGAGAGATGAAACCACACCGCAGGGAGCAAACGGAGAGCAGGAGAGTGTAGGACGACCGTTCAGCAGCCTCGTCTCTCCTCTGAATATGTGTTTAGGATATCACACCGTATGCTCGGTTACGAGCTGCTGTCTTGCTTTATAACCCTAATCTTACAAAGGCTGAATTCATGCAGCGTTACAGCTCCGTTATACAGTTTGAAAACAAGAGCCTGTTTTCATTTCGCAGGAAAGGAAGTGAAGTTTTGTCTGATACATTCAAAGATGTACGTGTCATTGGCTGCGTACCGTATTGACAAGTCAAGAAAATGTGTCGTATCATGTGCACAGTTCACACTTTGAATTACAGAAAGATTGTTATAGTATTGATATTTAACTGTTGGACCTGACATTCACGCCGAGGCGCTGGTGGAGTTAAGAGCTGACTTTCAACATTTGAAATGGTCAAAACCACTGGATCTTTTTAGGACACCTCAGGACAATTTCCAGCCGCTTTTGGTGACGATAGCTCAGATTTTCTTTTTATCTGATGTCGGCGATCTTGCATCCGTGTTTGTGGCATAAAAAACACTTGATGTTTTGGCTGTTTTGGCTCAAAATACCTGTTTCAGTCACCAGAAACACGTCTGGTGAGGGCCTGTGAATGTTCGAGCGACCAATATATAATAATAATATAATAATATAATAATATATTGGTGTTTCTGGTGACCAAAACAGTTTTTTTAAGCCAAAATATCAGGTGTTTTTCATGCATAAACCCAATCAAAACATGAGCACAGTGAGCGGAAATGTAACCTAAATAAATCTTGCAATATGCAGAAACAGAAAGTTTCAACAGAAAGTCACTTTGTCAACATTTACTCTGGTGATTGGGGTGAACATTCACCCACGTTGACTCGGCGCTGAATCCATTCGGAAGATGTTTCACTTTCTCTTTGTGCTGCAGCAACAGAACAAAATGGTAAAATAATATTTGTGGAACGTGTCGGGATCACCGTCAGCATCAGATCACTCTTAATGCTGAATTGAATTAGCGGAGATCTGTCAGCAGGCGCCGCAATTCATTAGTTTAAATGTTTTCGCTAACTTGACACCGAATGTGAAGCTTAATTGTAGGTTCATAAACTTTTATGATAACGCCCGAATTAAAGAGCTCAGTGTGGATTCCAATTAGTTTTTGAAAGGTTTGAAATTAAAACGATATAATGGCCAAAATGTTACTGTTGCTTTATTTTCAAATCTGCCAGAACAAAATAATGAACGTCTCAGTGCTGAGATCAGTTCCAAACTATAATCTCTGACTTTTAATGATCTCTGTGTGAACTCTGCCACGACGCTCACGTGCTGCAGCGAGATATTTCCACATGCACCTGAGGTCTGCATCTGAATAATTTGTATAATCGCACCGCAGTCTTCTTTTTGGGTTTAGCTTTAATTGCTAATCCTACATACACAGAGCCTGCAGACAGATGAGTGTGTGTGTGTGTGTGTGTGTGTGTGTGTGTGTGTGTGTGTGTGTGTGTGCAGTTTAAGTTCAATTTAAAACCCAGGAAATAAAAGCTCATTTCAGTGTAGAGCCGGTCTGTGAAGCTCCGAGCAGGACTCAGAAGGTAGAAATGTTAATGGATGTGAGTGGTTGAACCTGGAGAGCTTTATCTGAATGCTAATCTTAAACTCATACACACACACACACACACACACACACACTCGCAGGGAGTAAAGAGGGTTCAACATTTATCTGCAGCGTGATTTGGGTCAACTTCACTGAAGTCCAGAAGGTCATCGTCAACTGGCAGGCCTCAGTGATTTGCTCAAGGGCACTTCAGCTGATTGGTTTTTATCTGGCCGCAGGTTGTCGGGTCAGGACGCTGCAGCAGAGTTTTAAAGCCAACCGGTGTTAAAATTTGGGATTCTTTGGTTTATTTTATGTTTGAGAGAATATGTGCAGGTACTGTCACTAAAACAGTTAATGAACTTTTCATTTAGATAACGAAAACAGAGTAGATACAAAGTAAAAACAGATCTGTGTCCTGATTCTGACTTGAGTTGATAAATTATATGTTGTAGGTTTGATTGATTGTTTTTGTTGGTGATTTTTTATGTTTTATTTTTAACATTCGTAAGCAGCTGTGAGAGCTTTAAGTTCTGAATTATTAACGCACAGTTTAATACGTCTACAGAGCTTGTAGAAAGGTGCTGAAAAAAAAAACATAATTATGATTGTGAGTCAGTTATTTTAAACATTTTGTCGGGTCCACAATGATTCATTTGTTTATCTCTGTGTCAGCCGGTTCCAGCTTCTATCGAGGTTTGTCAGCCGCTGTTTGTGTCGCCTGTTTTCTGTTTCGTCAGCGATCGACAGTCATGGTAGTTGTCAGTTTGTGGAGCGTTAGCTAGCGTTAGCAACATTAGCTAATACTTGCAAGCTAACATTAGCAATGCAGTGGAATTGGAGGAGATGGACTCAATAGTTAGCAATAACTCCTTTAAGATCATTTTAAATGATCGCTGTCACAGCTGGTTTATGTGTAATTGATGCATTATAATTACAGTCTGATGATAATTAATAACTTCTTTGGATGCTTATCTTTCAGAGGTTAATGACCTCATTTCATTTCATGTTGTTTGTAATGAAAAAGAACTCTTTATCTTTAAATATCCTGATTTTTGTTCATTTGTTTGTCTGCTGACGAACTGAAGATAAAAATACGAAGATGATCTGAAGCTCTTTTGAGTTTAAAAGCCAAAATTTACATTAAAACCACAAAGTCAGCGCTGTGATTCATTTAGAGGGCTTACAAGCTTTATCCCTCTTAATGGTAATGTATGCGTGTATCATCACACCATAAAACCCCTAACGGAGGAAGCTTTTACTGCTAATTTGCTTACAGAGCATGACATCATCACTGGGTACACAGAGCCACAGGAAGTGCTGCTCTGTTCCCACCGAAGGCAGATTTCTGCTTTTCAATAACATGTAGCGCTCATCTTCTTCTAAAGCTCGATCAATACAGAGAGTCTTTTCATCCGCGGCTTAGATTCTCTTTGTATCCCCTCTTATGCTAATGTAAAGAGCTTTATATGGAGCAGAACTGTGACATTTCCTCAAAGAACATCCATCCGCAAAGAGTCACAACTGGTACAATAAATGTATGTAAATAACCGAAATGAACGACTCTCACTTCAAATGTGGGGGGAAAAAAAACAGCAGCTGAGTCAAAGTTTGACGCCGCGAGTCATTTCTGTAAACAAACCTCTAGCGCAAGAAGTATATCGAGCAAGAAGAGTCGAAGTCAAGGGGATGTTTTCTCCAGGGGAACGAGCGTCGAACCCCCGGAGGAAGTACGGTAACCAACGTAGATAACTTAAAGTCTTCGACGGTTTTACTGTTGGCACGGAGACGCGTTTCCATTTTTTCCTCAGTGTCACAAATAACAAACACACAGAACAAAACATCAACAGATCTTCTACTCTTTAATAGAAATGGATCACCAGTTGACCTTCCTTTATCCGGGTCGGGTGCCAGAATAGATTCTGTAGTGAGAGTGACGGTCATACGGAGGCAACGTCAGCACAGATGGTTCTGTTATTCTTCATCTGTTACATTGTGCACGTCAACATTTACTCCAGTAGCAGCAGAAGTCGTAAGAAACAAAGTTAATTCAACCCAAAGCAAGATTGTTACCTAAGCATGAAGTGTGTGTGCCTAAACCTGCAGCAGTCCAGGAGTTGGAATACGTCATGATGTGTGAAATGTTTGTCAGGGAAGCTTTATTTTATTGTGACGGTCCGAGTGGACGTCGCAAATTACGCGTGTTGACATTGAAGCCGCGCAGAGCTGGAGGAAGCAGCAGAGCGTCGTACTGTGAAGGGTCGGGAGTGAGAACATGTTGCAGAAACAAGACGAGTCCAGTCAGCAACTTCCTGTGTGTGTGTGTGTGTGTGTGAGTGTGTGTGTGAGTGTGAGTATGTGTGTGTGTGTGTGTGTGTGAATTCTGCACCATGTAAGCCTTTTTTGTCCTTCTCTTGGTAAAAGCCTGTCTGCTGCACACGGAGACAAAGAAATTGGAAAACACATACAAACCTTTACTCACCTCTGCACAAACACACACACACACACACACACACATATTGGATTTGCTGGATCAACACTCTTCTGTTTTCTGGTAAATGTGGACACACATACACACACACACACACACACACACACACACAGAGGTCCCTCAGGGCAAAGCCTCAATTTGATTCATTAGAGTTTAACCAATTAGGTTTAAGATGGCTCTGTCACCGGGAAGGTCAGCGAGAAAAGGACCAGAGATCATCAAATCAAACACACACACACACACACACACATACACATACACATACACATACACACACACAAACACACACAGAAAGTTTCTTTAACTCGACTTTTCAACCTTTTAACTCTGCAGGACTGAAAGGAAAAAGCTCCTCTTTCCTGCAAAACACACACACACACACACACACAC
>CAEMYA010000414.1:1822130-1838166 GCA_903131615.1 Diplodus sargus | reverse complement strand
CACACACACACACACACACACACATACACACACACACACACATGCACATCCCCTTCACGGTAAAGTTAACAGGCTTGAATCTTCAGCCTCTGGCTGCTGAAAACACACTTTCAGCCTCATCCGTCCATCCATCCTCTTATGATCCTCCCTCCCTTCATCTTCTAACACTTTTACTGAACGTGATCATCATTATTTATGTTTTTAAGGGTTTTAAGGACTATAACCTTAAAACCGTCTGCAGCTGCACTGTATTTATGACCTGCAATGACAGCATCCATAGATGAGGTCAGCATACCTGACATTCAGTCAAACAAAGGCGTTCGGACGCAGAGATTATGAGAGAAATAATGTTTTTTGAACATTAGAGCATGGGACCACTTTCTAGAAGACAACTGAAACAAAGTACAGACCTGCAAGTGATCATGATGTGGGACTTTCAAGATAGCAGTTATGAAATCCTTCTGTAATGAGGCTCCTCGCTCGCAATCACAGTCTCATTCACACCGAGGAGCCGGACTGACCTGAGGGCGACACTCACAGTCGTGATGAACAGCAGAGAGTCTCCCTCAGACTGTTTCTGCATTAAGAAGACTCTTCTCTGTAAGAAGCTTCCCTAAACCCTGACCAACAGCAGGCGCCATGCATTCGTCCATCAGTTCAAATCTTTCATTTGTTTTTCTCCCATGGTGCATCAGTGACACGATCTAGTGAGGTTCATCCACATATTCCATCACCAGCTTGTAAGTGCTGCAGAATATTTACTATTAATGTGGTTAAAAAGGATTTTAGCTTCTTTTTTTTTGTAAACAGTGCTGCTGGAAATCAGATTTCTTACTCTCCTTTTGATTATTTAAACATGACGAGCTGACAGGCCGGTGCGAGCCGACTGGCTGGATCACTGAGCGGCTGGCTGTGCTGATAACAGGCGCTGTGGGCGGACGGAAGATGGTTCAACAGCTCGCTCTAGTGGAGCTCACACAGAAACACACCTCCTGATGTCACCGTCCCTCCACTCACATCTGAACCCAGAGTTTCTCTCTGAATCTTGACTCGCTCGTGCAGATATTTAACTCAAATGTTCTGGGATTCTACCCCTTTTTTTTTCCAGATATCAACATGGCAGGAGAACCGAGACCGAACAGACCCAAAGGCCTGAAGCGCTCCGCGGCTGCTCTCTACAGGTACCTGCCGCTGTCCATCGGATTCATTGTTTGCTTGATCAATCACTCCATCAGTCGCTGTTCCAGGATCTGTATAAGAAGGCCAACAACAGACTGTTACACCCACAAACATGGAGCTACTAAAACAAACACAGGGGCTCATGTAGGACTGAGATCTAAAAAAAAAACACTTTAATTAGAAGAGGGCCAAGTCTTTAAAACCCACCTACGCTGGACAACAACATCCTGGCGAGGGTGGAGGCCGAGACCTGTAGGTGTTTTATTAACAGCTCCACTCTTAAGAAGTCTCAGGTTTTCTATTTTTAACATCCTCCTCAGCTGAGGGATGTCTTGCTTTCACAGGAGTTTAGTTTTAGACTTTACATTAGTCTGTAGGATGATTTTTCGTTTGTTTTGATGAATTAATTCTACTGAGAGTCAGAATGATCTTGTGTTTTAAAGCTGTGGTGACTCACACGACCTTAAAACACCTGCATAACCTGAAAAAAATGAATATCTTTGTGTCCTATTTTGGAAGCTTTTCATACCTGTCGAAAGTGATATCATGCAGAAATCAGAGAGAGTTATTGTTTTCAGGTTTATAGTTTATAAATATAAAGAGGAAGAAAGAAGTGACCTGCTCTTACGTAATTGTTATTTTTCCTTTTATAAATGAAAGACGTGGATGAAAACGAGGCATTAGAAATAGAATAGCGAAGCGACTTTCATTATAAAAGAGCAGCGATCTTAAAGTAGCTGTCTGAAACACTTCCCCCTGAATATTTTGATCTGGGAGCATTCAAGCTGCACAGAAACTTAAACAGACAGCTGACAGCTCTCCTCTCTGGTTGAGTTGCATATTTAACTATGCAGGAGACAGAGAGCAACTTCATCTTGATCCCTTTAGCATCCTGATTGTATCTGATATATAGACGCTCAGGTTTTACCTCCCCTCCGAGCTTTGGTTTAGGCGTCCCGAGAGAAATGTCTGGTTTCTTCGGCGGATAACTGTTCGGTGTTTAGTGCTCTGCAGGAAGCATACGGTGGATTTATCAGAACGCGTTCCCCCTTTAAAACAGCTGCAGGCCGTAAAAACAAAGCGATGAACTGAGTGCGGTTTGTAAGATCTGTGGAGCTGCAGCGGTGACTTCGGGTTCGAGGTTATTCCTTCCTTCTCCTTCCTCACAGCGAGCGATCACTCAAACGTGACAAACCTGATTAATGCCGACTTCAGGATCGTTTTATTCTTTTTATTTTGACTTCACACATGTTTGCACAAGTATATCTAGGCAACCTGATCACCAGAATTAATGTTAGCGGCTGCAAAACAACAGAGTGCAAGTTTAAACTGAACGTTTCCTAGTGTTTGTCACAACATTGTACTGATGCTCTGGTGAGGCTTTAGCACAAAAAAACACTTAGTCAGCATCAAGAAAACATCACGGTGTGGCTTCAAAATACCTGTTTTGGTCGCCACGATCACCGATGGAGATGATGATGCTTTAAAAAAACATCTGGGAACGTCCACAGGTCTCCTAAAAAACATCCACTGGTTCGACTGGAGCTGTGGTCGAGCATTTGGCCGTCCAAGTCCCTCCATGTTTGGTACAAATGTCAATATCTGCTCGCATTACATCCCAGCGACTGATCCAGGATCTGTGCGCTAACAGTAACCTTCATTCTGGAGAGCTCAGTTACAGTTTATTATTTGTCACTTTCATTCCTCTCTTGATGATGGTGAGATCAAGTATCTTGTGGTTTATTTGTCTCTCACACATTCTTTTAATTACTGCTTTTTTTATATAAGTATTTGCATTATAAATCACATGAAAACCTCAGTAAGCTCTCCTTCCCACATGTTGTTTTAAATATATATATAAAAGTGTTGATTCACATTCTCTTCTGTCTCTGTTCTGTTCTGCTTTTTCCTCCAGTGGCTATGAGTTTGACTACGATTACTACAGAGAAGACTTCTATGACAGGTAAGCAAGAGGAACAGCCCGGATCTCGAGGCCCTTTCAGCAGTTTTTACTTTTTAAAAGCGGACTTGTATTCAGGTTTTCAGACAACACAAGGACTGTTGGCTCAAGTGTTTCCAGCTATCAACAGAAGGTTAATCATGTTAACCCCTCAGAGATCCCGATACAGAATGTCGTCCAGGGAAACATTTCTCTATTGAGCCGTAACCACGGAGCCAAAAAGGTGTTTAAAGCACTTCATTGTGTTGTTATGGTACACAGAATAATGTGAACATGGACACAAACGAACAAAACAGTTTTGATCGAACGTGATTGCTCCGATGATCAGAGGTCAGGATTTATTCTACAACATTTTTCTGTGCCATTATAAATCCATTATAGAAGATGTTACAACACTATGATTCAGGTTTAATGAGGTTTAGGTGCAAACAAAACTCAGTGAGGTGTCGGGAAAGATCTGGATTTGGGTTGAAATGATTTCTGTAACAGTCACTTCAACAATAATCACCTCATTGTTATAAAGAGACAAGTTCGCAAGTATCTGTGCATTCTGAATCGGATGCCAGCAACACGTTTCAAACACAATGGGAGTGGAGCAACAAAAGACTGTGAAAGATGTGAAAAGCTCCAAAAACACCTGTTTGGATCGCTCACAGGTGGACAGGTTCATTGGTAACAGCTGACAGTATCACGATTGGGTGCAGGGAGTCGTTCACAAGCAAAGACGGGGTTAAACATGTGATTGTACAAAGGAGATTACTACATCTTCTCAGAAACACTTCCTCAAACTCTTTTGGGGAGCTGGTTTGTAAATACATGTCGTTCCAGGGTCTGTGAATCTGGCCTGTGAGCAACAGACTCATTCTTTCAGATCGAAGTGGAAACTTGAGGTCTCCTGGCCCAGAACTCAACATGCTCAGAATTTCATTTTCAGAGAAAACAGAATCCCCCTAGTTCCAAATAGAAAGAATCCAAAACAAACCAGGACCTGAACCGACCCGAACAGTGGGAGGAACCACCACTGGGAGCAGCAGCGTGCTCCACCAATAAAACACCTGAACGTTTCCTGCACTTTACTGTCCAGGTCTCATTTACTGGGTCCCAGAGGAGGAAGTAACAAATGACAGCTACTTAAATTACTGTTATTAAGACATTTGCTGTGTCTCAATTCAGGGCCTGCATCCTTCAGAGGCCGTATTTGAAGGCCAATTACGTCACAATGTCGTCCGAATGCTCCTCCAAATGCTCCTTCTTTTCCTTGTTTCTGGAGAACGTACCGCTACGATCCTTTGTGGCCTCACATATCCCAAGATTCTTTGTGCGCCTGAAAAAGAAGAAAGAAAGAGATAAAATGGCGACATTGCATCGTGACGTGACGTGGCGTGACGTGACGCGACGCGACGTGACGTGACGTGAGGATAAATCATCTGGTGATGCAACCAGGAAATGCTCCAAAGGCGAGACCGTCCCATTTAACAATGGCTGACGCGGCCTTCAAAGGTCGGGTCCTTCGAAGGCTGCAGACCCTGAATTGAGAAACAATTGTTTCATGTTTGCGTGACACCATGTAATCAACTCAGTTATTCTTAAGATCATAATTGAGTACTTGACCGAGCACAAATGGACCAATAAACAACCCAGTACGGACACAATAACGCAAATCTCTGCAGCAGGAGTTTTAGCTTCTCCCAACTCCTTTAGAAGAATACTTTTACTTATTTAAAACCTGTGATTGAGTGCGATTTCAGTGATGTGACTGTACTTTTTCCACCACTGCTGCGACCAAAGTGAAGCTACGGACATTTCTATTGGAAGCAGAGCACATGTCCGAACCAATAAAGGGAAACCTTTTTCAAACATGTTGCTCGCTGTAGCTACTGAGAGATCATGTTTATCACAGCAACACTTGACAGTTCGTCGCCACGAGGAGAGTTAACAGCATCTCTCATCATAACAAAACTCACAAGAGCGTTGACAGAACGGGTTACCGGCCTTTCCCTCGCCTCCAGGCGACGTCAGGGTGAGGAACATCTGGTCAGATTTAAATCCTTTCACGTTGATCTCTGCAGTCACGTCTCGGTGTGGTAACCATCATCTACCAGGTGAAAGTCATCATCGAAGCTATCTTGCGGTGTGATGCTCAGAAGAGAAATCTGCAGACGTGGCATTTCTCATGCTTAAAGCACATCCTTGGACCTCAACTGATTTACATTAGCGGTCAGGGCTTTGAAACCGAATCTTCACTTCGGTAACGTGATAAATCCATGCGCGCCGATGAGAAAGAACCTTTTTCTCGGATAGTGAGCTGGACGGAGAGGGAAGGGATGGCAAGCTGAGCTGAATCAGTTATGATGTATCCAGATGATCCAGATGTCAAACTGGTGTCCGTCTTCAGATCTACAGAGGAGATATTTGCATCGCCGTGAGAAACGATTATAAAGCAGGTTTCAGAGAAAGACAGCTGCGCTCGCGGTGGAAAAACAACCGTCTGAGTCCTGTCAAAGCGCATCAGGCGTCGTCTCTTGAAATAAAACAGACTAACGCAGCGGAGAAGGGTACTCGAGGTTTCTCAACAACGCTGAGAGAAGTTGTGCCGTCGAACATTGCCCGACCGCTCCAGTTTATACGGAGCAAAAAAAGGAAGGGTGCTGAACACATGGCTGACACTTTGGATCTAATAAGACGCTCTTCAGTCCTGGGACGCTTCCTTCATCTACAGTGTCCTCTGTCTCTCATCACTTGGAGATCAGAGGGCCTTTTCTTTTACTCTGTGCCATCATTCCACGAGGGCCAGATGAACGTATCTGGTGCGGGTCAGATCCACAAGGAAACAGTTTTCCTATCAGGGCCTTGATTTTGTGACGATCTCAGCACTCCAGACACCGCGAGCTTCCTCAGTTTCAACTTGGGGTCCTGATGCCAGATGGGATATATACTGTAATCCATCCGGCATGTTCTGGTGCTACCCTGGGGTCGCCAACCCGGAGCATAAGCAGATACTGAAACCACCTTAACTCTTTTGAATGTGAGGGAGTTGCTGTGTTCCTTCCAGATGTCTGAGCTCTCATTGCATCGCTCAGGGTCAGCCAACCTGCAAAAAAGATGTAAAAAAGTTTAGGATTTAACGCAGCCGTCTTCTGGCTACAAGCCGTCTTCATTAACCCTCCACTATACCGGAGTCAGTGAAGTCCTGCTGAGCTCTCCTGGACAGAAATCTGTCTTAACAGATGTTGAAACATGCCGGTCAGCTGGGCCACAAACCTCAGCATTGATTTATAATATATGAGTATGTTTAAATACAATATATGTCATTCATATACAGGGTTTGAGTAATAATATAAACTTTGGGGGGTCTTTAAAATAACTAACCCCCTATAGTAAGGGGCGGAAATGGATAAATAGGGTAAGAACGAATACAACAGGTGTACTAGCCCGTCAGTTCACACCTGACATAATGCGTCTTGAGTTGCAACTTGTAATCAGAGTCTCTCAACTCGTTTTTTACCACAAAGAAAGAAATATCTTCATGTGTAACATATGCCGAATAAACAAGTAGGTCCACATAGTTCAGAATATGTTGCAGACGGTGTTTCACAAAGTTCATACAGTTCCTGCTAACGCAACAAGTTTCAAAATTGAGGATTTTTTAAAGGGAGTCTGGCAACTTTCTCCGCTTTCTCCAAAGAAGTAACAGGTTTTTACAGCGATGCTGAGACTAAGTGACACTTTATACGAGGAAACACACGCACACACAACAACCCACTTGTTACAGTTACAGTTATTTAATTTAAATATTAAAATAATAACTCACACCTCAGAGAGAGAGTCACATGGTCATTGCCACTGTTATTCAGAGGGAACATGGCGTGTAGTTCCTCTGGAAAACATGTTTTAACATACTTACAAATCATAATAATGTAAAAAAATACTCATTACGTTGAAAAATTCACTATTTGTGATGAGAATAATAGATTAGTGACCTTCACAGATCTGTTCTTTTACTGCTTTCAGCTCCCGCCGGCTCAAACGTAACTCAAACCCTGTATGTATGAATACATTTGATTTGTATTTCTTTCCCCTCGATGCTTTTTACTCATGAACGATTCCGCATGTGTCCTTTGCTCTTATTTTCCCTTTTCTGGTTTATTCCTAATTATTTTTATTGTGTACATTAAAACCAGTCTGCGCTGCTCTCGTCTGAGCAGAATCTCACAGGGTTCGAGCTGTAAATCTGGGGTATAAAACCTTGTCAGCCAGGTTGTTTGCTTTACGCAGCACAGCAGTTTGTCCATATGGTGGAAATTAATTGTCATATCAGATGATATGATTTATCATTACTCCTGTTCAGGTATAGGGGAGGGGAGCACCATGCCATCTGGTTATCGAACCTGCGACATCACGGTTTTATGAAATAAAAATCGAGAATCTGACAGAACTCGTGGAGAGTGTTAATGTCTCACATTTGGAACCGTATGTAATTAGATTTGTGCCAAAAAAACAAACAAAACTTCTTAAATGTCAAACAAAAAACAGGAATTTGAGAGAACATAAAACAAATAATTTATCAAATACTGTAAACTATTGGTCTTTTCCTCTTCTAATGATGCATTATTTTGTTTGCGGTTCCCTCTGCTTCGCTCTCTCTGCTCAGAGTTTTGCGCTGACTCTCAGCTTTGCGGTCTCTCTGCAGCTCTGTCTCGTTTGCGCTCTCTGACTTTTTGTTTGCAGTTTTGGCACAAACCTCTCAGGTGGGCGGGCCTTTTCAGCAGAGCGTCCCCAATGACTAATTAGATTTTGACTGACACATCTCAGTACCTATGAGTAGGTAGCTAGCGCGCTACACGACCCCGGCTTTAAAACGGAGAGAAGACGAAGATGACGACGAGAACGAAGAACAACAGTAACAACCCACAACAAGTAAAACTAATGACATGTAAGTTATGACATATATATTGTTCTTCATTGTCGTTGTCGTCATCGTTATCTCTTCTCCTCTCTGTTTTAAAGCCAGGGTCATTAAACGCACTACCTGCCTACACATAGGTCCTGAGCTGTGTCAATTAACAACTAATTAGCCATTGGGGACGCTCTGCTGAAAAGGCCCGCCCACCCGAGAGGTTTGTGCAAACAAAAAGTCAGAGCGCGCAAACGAGAAAAGGCTGCAGAGAGACCACAAAACTGAGAGTCAGCGCAGAAGTCTGAGCGGAGAGAAACCAGCAGAGGGAACCGCAAACAAAATAATGCATTATTAGAAGAGGAAAAGACCAATATTTTACACTATTTGACAAATTACATTGATTACAAGTTCTAAGTTTTATGTTCTCTCAAATTCCTGTTTTTGTTTGACATTTAAGAAGTTTTGTTTGTTTCTTTCGGCACAAATCTAATTCCATAGACCTGATGCTCGCTGTCTGAAACAGAACCAGAGATGATGATTAATACGCAGGTTTTCAAGTGGACCGTATCTCACGAGGCTCTGCGATTCAATTAAATCACCATATTTCACTCAGGTTGCTCAAAAACATCACCAGCTTCCATGACCCGAGTTGAATTCCCAACCCACAAGGTGAACCAATGACGTTTTTGATTTAAACACAAGCTTCATGTTAACCGTGACCGCAGACTTTCTGGGACGGTAGTGGGGGGCAAAATGCAAAAGTTCTTCTGCCCACCCACCATCAAAGCACAAGGCCCACATATTGAGCAAGACGCAGCGTGATCTGACTTGGATTATGTTGTCAAGATGAATGGATCCGGGAGGATGCCAGATTGGTAGGACCTTGGCCACGTGACATCCACTCAAACATGCAGACTGGGAGGAGGACAGACCACACAGAAGAGGCAGCACAGGATTCACACAGATATATGAGGCAGAGGGAGAGAGAGAGAGAGAGAGAGAGAGACATGACGGCATGCAAACGAGGGAAGAGGAGAGGCTGAACCTCCCCCGACAGCCAATGGTCCAACAGAGAGGAGGAGGAAACTAGAGACACGTCTTGGCAGCTTGTGGGAAACAGAAACAAAACACAGCATGAGTCAAAGCAGTGCCATCTGCCGTGACCACAGATTATTATCACAGTGATAAACAAGTTTTTATTTACTATATCTGTATTCTGTACACATTCATTTCCTCATACAGAAGCTAATTTGATGCAGTTGTGCCTTGACGGTTCAGCCAGCACTTCGCCTTGAGCTCAAGAAAGGTTTGATTACCACTGAGTTGGAGAATTGCCGTGTTTATGTTAAGATTACAGTTTGTTTGTTGATTTCTCGGCAGAAGGATTAGACACGAACAGTTAAACTAGGTTGATAGATTCTTTGAAACTGAGACCAGCTCGCTGTACGGATTAATGGTAACAGGGACGAAGCCTGAGGTTCTGAAGGCTCAGCGCTAATTGCAAGTTAGGGCAAAGAGATGTGTGTTTGGCTCAGATTGAAAGGCCTCAGCAGAGCCGGACTGTCTGATATCAGTGGAGTTTTACTGAGCTTCCAAATCCACTAAAGGGCAGAAAAGCTGTACTGGATTAAATAGAAACGCTCTGTCAACATTTTCAATATTTAAAAGTCATGTTTATGTCCAGAACTCAGCGAGTGGCTCACAGGGACACATCCTCCATCCATCTTCTCTCAAATGGCCTACTGGGTGCGACGACAAGAAGGATTCATCTGAGGATTGACAGTAAAAAATCAGTGATGGAGTCTGCAAGAAACACAAAGGCGTAAAACAGCAAAGATCTTGCTGAGGTGGAGACGACGGTAGTGAAGTTTCTTTAATGCGCTGATCAAACATTTTAACTTTTAAGGAAGTTGGTCAAACTGGTGCCAATGTCGATCTGGGTTGATGACCAGCAACTCAGGTGTGTTAGAATATAGGAGCAGGAAATTAAATCCAGGATGAGCAGACCTTTAGATTCCTTATTTCAGCATGATCGTCGGCCTTTACATGCAAATACAGGAGCATCATCGGCGTAGAGGTGAAACAGGACGACAGGAGACAAACTCTTTACTCACAGAAATCTTTTCCTGTGTCTTTTTTTGTTCATCCTGACTTTTAAGTCGAAACAGCATTTTGGAGGTTTTTATTCAAAATTAATAAATAAAATGTCTCTGTAAAATATGACTTTCCAATCTCACATCTGTTAACTTGTCGTCGGAGTTCTTCAGAGTGCATTGTTACCCTATAATCCCAGCGTTTAAATCACAGGAGGAGAAATAAACAATTAGTGAGCCAGGTTTTTAAATCCACGTACATCAAAAACACATGAACAAACGTTAACAACTTTGAGAAATGCCGCGCTGGATTTTGTCCACGTGTGGTTTTATCCGTACGAAATGCTGGAAAAATACTCTTTTCTTTTGAAATTCAGTCCCACAGATTTTGTTCCAAACAGATCAGCCATTAAATCTGTCAAAAGCAGAAGCTGTTTGAGTTTAACTGCAGCCGCGAAAAACAAACTTGTTTAGAGACTTGATAACAAGGAATGACAAGCAGAAAATCCCTTATTGTTCAGCTTTTATGTCATTAGTCAGCGATTAATTGCAATTTAATGCAGTTGCCGTCCTCTCCGCAATAAATCCGTACCTCCATATTGTCCATATTTCAGATGGTTGTGATCACCTGGGCGAACGCTGGCGAGGAGAAGCAGAGATTTGTGGTCTGATTGTCAAATATGGGGTCACACACAATATACCACAATGATAACACAATGGAAATGCTCGCGCCATTACAGCTGGAAACAACTAACATCAAATGCTGGATGTTGGCAAAAGGCTAAACTGAAACACTAAACTCAAATATCATATTTGAAGTTTCCAAATGGGTATAAGTTTTCCAATGTTTGATAGATGTTGCACACTTTATATTATCCCTGTAGGAGAAAAACAATGAGAAGTACACAGAGTGTTCTGCAGAAGCACAGATGGAGATATTTGATATGTGATTTTAGTGATTTCTCTGTCCTTGTTCTTTCGAAACGAACACATAATGACGCATCGACGAGCGAAGAGGTCGAACCAAAGACTCCCAAGAGGAAGTGACCATGTCAGCGTACTAGACCTTTAACATGTGGTCGCAATTTAATTACGTTTAAATGACAAATCAACTTGGTTAGGATTGTGGTTTGGGTTATAATAGGTACAATACTTTAATAGGAATATTGTGTATGTGACTTAAGTTACGTTACGTACAGCTGACTTTGTCCTTTTCTGCTGTAATCGTTACTATCGCCATAATAAGCTGCTTTCACAGTCAGCATGTTTCTAATTAGGACCAAGTTTGTCTTTACACTTATTTATCTTCAGTTCTGTCTCAGATTTTCTTTTATGAAAGGTGACTTTGACAGTACAGATGAGTTTGCATGGTCACTGTATGGTTCTGATATTACAATGTGACTCTCTCCTGTCTTTGTGTTTCAAGTCACTGAAGGTTTTTCTGCATTAAATCAAGGCCACAGTTTCTCGTTTACCTTCACAAATTGCTGTGAGTGCCTTAACGTAACAACATAAACTTTTCAGGGTGCTTTAGTTGCTGAGAGGAGATCCTGTACTGGCAGAAGAAAACTAATACATTATGTTGTCAGTGAACAAACCATCTTCAATATTGTACACCACATTTTTATCATCACATTAAGGTAAATGTTGTAAAGTAAGGTGAAAGTGGCAGTCAGTAAAATATTTGCTGACGATATAACTTGTGACATCGAGGCCACACACCTCCCTTTTACAGAGACAAGGCGGCACGTTGCAGCCTTTTCCTGGCTGCAGATGTGCCTCCGGCTTCTGTTTCCTCACCTTCCCTTCTTTTTCCCTCCGTCCATCCTGTCGTCTGTCTCCTGACTGTCCTCGTCTCTCATGTCTGCAGGTTGTTTGAGTACCGTGGCAGAGTGTCTCCGGTCCCTCGGGTGGTGCCCGTCAAACGCCCACGGGTGGCGGTTCCTCTGGTGCGGCGGGTCAAATCTCTGCCGGTCAAACTGCTGACGCGCAACGCCTCCGTCCTCCCCACCAGCAACGGAAACAAACAGAGATGTGAGTTCCACTGTATCCGTCACATTCAAGTCATCTGTTTTGTTTAATATCCTAAACTGGGAATCTATTTTAGAAATGAAACACTGATGATAGCAATAAATTGCATTGTTTTATATCCCATTTTGTAAAGTAACACAGAAAAGTTGGATGAACTAAGTATGTATAATTTTCTGTGTACATCTTCATACAATGCTATAAAAACAAAATGCTACTTGAGCAACTTTGGCATCATCGTCTGCAACATATTTAAATCACTGGAAAAATATCATTTTCTACATAACACTAAAGAAATCCAATTAATTAACAGCAACACATCTAAATTAAACAACTCTCGCACCTTTTCTTTAGGTTGTTTTTTCTATTTTATGTTGTGACGACACCGATGATGATCTGGTTATGTTTACCCACACAAATTCACCAGTGGGGGGGCGACGATCAAAAGAAAATATGCTCATGAGCGATACCTGAAGGGGACGCCAACAGCGCCACCAAAAGTAATGGAACATAAAATGTTGATAGAGAAAACAATGATGACTTGGCCTACTAATTAAATACACTGAATAAAAGAACGGTTGCTAACTTCAGGGTTTGTACAGAATGTTAGAAGACAACAATGTGGCACACGGACGCACAAGATTGGTTATAAATGTTAAAGTGAAACTCTCGCCAAAAAGCAACCAAGGCTTTATTTGTGATTGAATATGAGTCAAACCTTTGTGTAAATGCATAATTACGACGAAAGAGACACTTTTAAGATTTACCGTAGTTTTGCACTCGGTGATCGACACTTGTTTGTCTGCCATGACGGCGGTGCGCCTACTTAGCAGACAGATGTATGCCGTGGTGCGCGGGGTTGGCGGATCGAACCACTGTGAGGTTTGTGAAAGGAGCCCAATCTTCTAAAACTATAAAACAATGTGTTTTTTCATCTTTAATTAGCATAAGTAACACAATGAGATGTTTACCATGCTATAGGCTTTGGAGCGGGACTTAATTAGACAGTAATTATATTGATTTAAACAGCAATTACAGTGAATTGTTGTGCAGTACACAACATGAGTTTATTCAGCCTTCAGTGTATAATGAAGACATGAACGCTGATAGAAATATAAAAGTCTGACTGAATCCACAGCCAGCCTTCATTTTTCTGTGTGGTTTCATGCAGCAGGAGGTTTATAGGGAACCAATCAGACACAGATGGCGTCTTTATTCTAAAAAGCTAATACGATGTGCAAACACAATCCACATTTACTCCATAATGTTGCATTAAAGCAAACAACTTGTCTTTTGTCAGTGTATCATCTGCTTGGTGAAAACTCCAAATATTCAGTTTTAAACCCCAGGAGGCCATTAATCCGTCTCTGCACGCTCGTCTTCCTTTCTTCTCTTGTTTATGATTCCTTCTCTTACATCTTCTTGACGGAGGCTCCGCCCCCTGCGACCCCGACCACCTCTTCATCTGCCTTTCAAGTCGGTGTTTTACATGTCAGTGGAAAGTTCAGCCATCAGGGCGACTGTTGTCACTTCATTTTTTTTGCATTTAGCTCATTAATCATTCATTTCACATCATGTTCAGATCGCGGATCGGAGGAGAGATGCTGACGCTCCGTCAGATCCTCTCATATTTGACTTCGACCTGAACCTTTTCTATCCAAAACAGCATTTTTTTTTTTTTTATTCCTGCTGAGATTCACTGAATTTCCCTCTGCAGAGCTCGCAAAGCACTTTTTATTTCATGTCACTGATCTGAGTGTCTTTTTGTGTACTCATCAAACTTAGCTTGCTTTGAAAAGCAATATCAAAACAGAACCTACGCTACAGTTTTCTCTCTACCGCTGACTTTTTTTTTCTTAAAGATCAAACTAAAGATCTGACAGACTTTTTCCCCCCCGAACGCTCCGAGTGAACCACAAGCCGCTGTGAGTTTGTTTGTGCTCATGTTTTTACAGAGACGCTCTTTAAACCACAGGCCCTGCGGTTCATTATGACATTTGTACCGTAAAAACTGAAACAAATCAATCCGCAGATGATCTTTGATGAGCGAATGTACTGCGGATGTGTTGCAGCTTTCTTCAGTTTAAGGTTTCAGTGCGCTGCTCTGGTCAGGTTTAAGCAGGAAAAACTGAGGTAAAGATCAGGTTTCTGTTTTTGGTACAAAGCTGGAAGTTGTCTCAGGGTCTCCTGGATATTATCCAGTGATGACAACTTAACAGCCAACATTTTATTCTGATGGCTGAGCTGACATGAAACAACACAGTATAGCTCACTATTTGCTCTCCTGGTGACCTCCAGGTAACGCAAAAGATCTGCTTTTCTTCAGTGATTGATGGAAACCTGAATAGATAAAATCCATATAAATTCTGATCCTCTGAGTCTCAGTCTCAGCTTTTAGACGCAGTTCTGCCACTTTTGCATTTTACTCTTTGGCGTTGTGTGACTTTATCTTGCACACCAGCACTTCTGAAAGCCACTGGTACTCTTTTCTGCTCTCTCCATATCAAGCCGGGGACACACGGGAGGCGGAAGCACCGCGAAGCCGACCAAAGTGCCGACCACTTCCTTCCGGCACCCGTGTTCAACCGCTCGGCTCTTCGGACAGAACGAACTTCGTTGCCGACTTGCAATCTCCAGCAATCGTTTCGGCATCTGTTCTGTTTCCTCCACATGCAGCCCAGTCACCAGGTTATTGTTACGTTATCAGTTAATGTTTCTGCAAAGCACAGAAATGTCAATGATAGACATTTATTGGCATGGCTCATCAGGTGGAGCGTCACTAAAAGCCAAATGATCAACCGCAATTCGAGTCACACCACAGGATATTTTTAAAGACACCTGTGGACATTTCCAGATGTTTCATATCGATCAAAACCAGCTGTTTCTCACGGCAAGTCGGACCATCTCCATCCGTGAGTGTGCCGACCAAAACAGGTATTTTAAACCAATGTCTTCCGAACACGAACTCACGTTGTTTCTGTGCCTAAACGTAACCAGAGCACAGACGCAGCGCTGTGACAGGAGAGAAAAAGAAAATGCAGCCTAGCGTTGATAGACATATAGCAAATTGTTACACAATAACACTGGATAATCACATTTATGTTACCGATCGAGAATCGTGAAAGACTCTCCGCCACAGCAGCTTAAAGTTATTCCCAGAATAACTTGCTTCGATTGTCTCCGCACAACAAAACTCCTGTGATCCTGTCGTGGACGTCCAAACAACCGCGCTTCAAACCGAGTTCCTCTTAAAGACTTTTGTCTGAGCCTTTTGTTCCTCATCTGCTTCGCATCGAGCGATGTTTTAAACATCTGAGCTTCATTCCAAACGTAAGGAGGAAGTGGATCCAGCTTCTTGCATGCTATATTGCAAAATTCTGATGGAAAGTCATCTTTCTGCTAAACGAGCATCGGATATCCACCGTCCGCTCCCATCAGACCGGGATCTCACCAGGCGTCACACTTTTTTTACATTATAAAAATGATTGATTATCGTGCATTTGATCATATACGAGGAAAACACAGGCGAACTGCAGCTGGTATCGTCATTATTCCTTCACCTAAATCTCATAACATCATATGGGAAGTTCCACATCTGTCTGAAACTATAAGCTGTGTTTTGTTTTTACTCAGATATATGGATGTTTAGAGGGATCGGAGGAATGCAGAGTGGCTGTTTTCTTGATTTCAGGACAGTCAGTCATTTTCCTTTTTTACATCAGAAACATATTTCTAACTTCCAAAAGTGCCCCTCTTGTGTTTAGATTTCCTCAACGCCATATTTGACACTGAGGTGACTGTTGAATGTTATCCTGAAAAAGGTAACATGTGAAAAACTCAAACATTATGTAAGAAAATTGGCCTTTTTTGTTATTTGGC
>CAEMYA010000414.1:1801404-1818904 GCA_903131615.1 Diplodus sargus | reverse complement strand
ATTGTAAAAGTGCCCGTAGCACTCCCGTTGAAAATGAGTTTGACCCGAAAACGAAAATACAGTAAATCTTAAAAGTTCCTCTTTCGTCGTAATTATGCTTTTATACGAAGCTCTGACTCACAAAAAAAGCCTACGTTGCATTTTGGCGAGAGTTTCACTTTAAAGCACAAGCTGTTGCAGTAAACGGAAGCTTTGAGAGCAGAAGATCAGTTATGATGGAGGGACATCCTTAACATATTTTGTTAACCTGAAGCAAAGATGTCATTTTATTGGTACGATATAAAAGTTGAGACAGACACATATTAAACAGACAATGAGAGAAGATGGAGCACTGAAAAGAAATTGTTCTGTGATTGTAAGTCATATAATTCAACTGTGAACTTCTCAAACAAATCTGGTCCAGTGTGTTTGGAGACGATGGAACCGAACAATGATACTGACGAGGTCTCTGAGGAGGCGGCTGGGATGATCAGTGTTCACCTTCAGGATGTCAACCTTGAAATATTAAAAACAACCTCTTCAGATTGTGATATTGAGCTGATGTTGAGATGATGATGCTGGAGGGAAGTATGAAGGCCTCAGGATATAATCATTTTAATAATAAACATCCAAGATAATACCATTCGGAGTCCGTTAAAAAATGATTTCATGCCGACACGTCAGAATAGACGCTTCGCTTCTCTGCTCTTCTCTTTAATTTGCCACCTTTCTTTATCTCCCTCATGGAAACTTTGGATATTTTCTACCATGGATGTCAGAAAATAGAACATTTGTGCTATTTTTCAATACATATAATTCAGCTCTGCTCCCCGACTTCTACTCAGACGTACAAAATGTTTCAAAATCGTTTCCAGTTTTTATGTGTGCTGTAAAGCAGCTGATGTTAATATTGTATTCAGAAGACTGTTGGATAATTTAAAGCTGAGAGGATTCGAACAGACACGCAGCTGTTCTTTTCAAACAAAGGAAAAGAAAAGTTGTGAACGTTTGTCAACAGGATTTGTGATTATGAGTTTGGTTTACACGATAACCGATAATTACCTGAATCTCATGATACCGATACCGATAAAATAATCATAGAAACCGACATTTTTTATGCACACCTGAGTGCAAGAAAGGCTCCGACGTAGTGAGCAAAGACGGTTTGTTTGATATTCAACAGCTGTGATGAGACTTTTGTTGTTCTTGTCTACATTGCGTGGCTCTACGCAGCGGCGGCAGTTCTGCGTTGTGAGCGCGACATCAGCGTGTTTCTGAACTTTAAAGATAACCAAAGTTGTAAATGTTGTCCGCGTGCGCAGGAATCGCCTTCTTTTCATTAACGCGATCTCCTTGAAGCCTTTCACCTCCGTGCTGAGCGTCTAACGAGCGTCTCCTCCCACCGTGCTCAGTAAAACTGAAATCGGAAACATTCTTGTAAAAATTCAAATAATATCTTTGGATCCCTTAAAAATATTCCTTATTTGGCAGTGAGGGCTGTAATTTGTCCTGCTGCAAAGCTTTTTATTGGCCTGTTTATTGACCATAATTACTGGTTATGTAAATACTTAAAAACTAATGTTTAACCTGTGGTTTTTGGCCATGCAGGCAAATAAAATATGACATAAAGAAAAATAATGGACCTGGTTCAAAGTAATAAAATGGTAATTTATTCCCTGCAGTCTGTGAAACATTCAGCACCGAAAATAGCAGCAGATTTGTTTTCCTCTGAGCGATAAGCCAGACCAGAACTCTTGGCCCGACGTTTTGGCCAAAACCAAACTCTCAATTTATTTATTTTTCTCCTGACGAACAACCTGTGTCTTGTTTTTACACACGTGTGTTCGCAAGTTTGTTTCTACACCCAGCAAGTCGAGCTAATTCAGGTTTTACATGAAAAGAAGAGGTTTCCTCTGTTGAAGCGTTTGTAATAAATCAGGTACATTTTTATTCATCGCAGATATTTTTCAGCTTTTACCTGAAAGCTGAAAAATTAAAAAAATGCATAAAAGGTTTTACAAAAGTAGGATTTCCATACATTATGATTTGTGTTTTATAGAACATATCGGACACAAAGAATAAATGTTAAACATGTATAAAGAAAAATTACATCAGAAACAAAATGATTGTTTCCATTTAAAACAAACTCTCAGTTTTATTTTTTGTGTCTTTTTTTTAAAGACGTATTTCATTAGTTTGTTTCTACACTCAGCAAGTCGAGCTTGTTCAGGCGTTTGTAAAAATCAGGTAAATCGTTTTTATTAATCGTCGACATGTTTCAGCTTTTACCTGTAAGCTTAAAAATGGGGGAAAACAATTTTTTAAAGGTTTGATTATTTTGTTTGATAAAAGTAGAATGTATTTTGTCTCTCACAGAACATATCAGACACAAACCCTAAATGTTAAATACATTTAGAATGGCTGTTTCCATTTGAATTCATACCAACAACAGAACAACAAACAATAAAACTGAAGCTGAATCCACAGTCGCTGCTGCCGACATCTGTTCGTGTCATTTAGCATCTCTGCGTTAAGTGTGATCACGGTATCAGCAGAAGGTTCCCAGAAGGAGGCCGAGGCATTTTTCTCCCATCTGCTGTCAGGCTGCGGTTTGAAAAGCGATGCAATGAACACAAGATTTCAGATTTCTGGTCACTGCACCGTCTGGGGTCAGTAGCTCACTCTTGACCTTATGAACAATGTTTTTTTTCGCTTGCTTGTTTGTTTGTGGTGCAGAAAACTGAACCGTTCACGTCACGAGGTGGAGAAGTTAAGGAATGAAAACCAGTCACACATTTCTACAAAAGTTTCTACATATTTCAGCGCTGAACAGAAGAAACGTACAACAATTTACTATCCTAAATTTACATTTATCAGACGCTTTTGTCCAGAGTGACTCAGAAATTCATACACTGATGGTGGCTGCCATGCCGACCAGCACATCAGGGGTTCGGTATCTTGTCCAAGGACACTTCAACATGCAGACCAGGGGACTCGAACGAGCAACCTTCCGATAACAAGACGCTGGCTCGACCCCTGAGCCACCCACAGTCATAAATACAGATCCCAGGTCAGTAACAATCTGCAGGTGCAAACAGCAAGTGTCATCACGACTTTATCTGTTTAAAACTCGTACGTTGAGGTAAACGTGTGACGCTGTGATCCGACTCTCAGAAACAACAGACTCCGAACCATCAACATGATTCTGACGCTGTTACTTTACGGTGTAAAAGCTACGTAACGTTGCTTTAAATGAGTTGTAGCCCGCTGAATGTGCTTCTCGCACGTCACAGCCAAAAGAACGACGCTCCAAACGGTCAACAGAAACGGGAAAGAAAACAGACACGGAGATGAAAAGCAAGCAGAAGTCAGCCAGTGTTGAGTTGTGAAGGGTTTCTCTAAAAGCATGTGGAGCTGGACAGAGTTCAGCGTCCGAGCTCGTGGGCCGGGACGGGATCTTCAGATGCAAAGCCGACAGAGTGTGTGTGTGTGTCTGTGTGTGTGTGTGTGTGTGGAGCCTCGTTGATTGCGTCTGCAGCTATATGTGTACAGAAAATGTTATGTAAAGTGTTTCCAACACTGCAGGACTTTGCATGAAGTGTTGTTAATTCACCAAATATAGGACGTGGCTGTGCATGAACGATTATACTCTGTCATTTTACCACAAAGTGAGTCCGAGCCCAGGAACCCAACAGTACGTTGGTGTGGGGCCTGTTGTGTCGGTGACGGTAATCTACAGAGACGTCTTTGAGTCTTTGGAGGAAATAAGACAAATAAATGAAATGGGTCATTTCATTTCTGTGGTGGTTTAAAAACTGATGTTGCCGGACAAAATCAGGAAAAAAAAGAAATTGTACATCCTGAGCGACAGGAGAAGTTGCGGGAATGATGAGGGAACAACGGTGATAATAAAATAATGTGTGTGCAGTGTTAAAACATTGTGAAAATATTTGTAATATCACACTTAAATCCAAAAAAGAGAGGTTTGTTTCATTCATACAGCACGGGAAGACATTTTGGCATCGATTCTGAGTCAGTGAGTCAAATGACATGGAAGCTTTTGCAGAATTGTTTCATAAAAATACGACAAATCTTCACGAAAAATATGAAAAAAGTCCAATAAAAACAAAAAAAGTCACTATTTTTGTTGTGTGTGTTGCTGCAGAGCTGAGGAAGGCGGAGGAGTGTAAGAGCGAGGAGGCGTGGCAGGAGGAGGAGGGGGAGGAGTCGAGCTCAGAGCTGGACGAGGAGGAGGAGGAGGGGGAGGAGGAGCACAGACAGAACAGCGAAGCTGAAGAGGAGGAGGGCGAAGAGGAGGAGGAGGAGGAGGAGGAGGAGGAAGGAGAGCACACGCAGGACAGCTCCCAGGACCATATGGCGGTATTTACCTCCGAGTGTCTGCATGAGTGTTTGAGCATCATCACACTTAAAGATACGATATGTAGGAATTCTGTTTCACACACGATTCTGACAATTTACACATTTACAGAAGGTGCGTTTCATTCGGTCGCCTGTTGCTGCCTCCGGGACGGGGAAGTCGACGAACGAGATTAAAACGCACGGCGTTACTCAACAGCAAATCATATTCTGTGTTTTTAATGTCATTTAGTGGATTTTTTCTATAACGTGCACCAAAGTTCATAATATTATTCCATTTTGTGAAGGTGTTTCTGTGCGGTTTTAATATGGTGTATCTGTAACAGTCTGTAAAAAGTAATATTTTTATTTAGTTCGACACCGAACGTGTTTTGATCCTGAGACTCAGAGGAACATTTTAAAATACAACACGTGTCGGTGTTTAAAACGTCCTCTGTGACGACTAAACATGACAACCGTGAAACAAAACCCCCTTTTAACATTTCACATTAATATTAATGAAGGTTTTTTTTGTGCCCTACGTGCGTATTTTGACTGGAAGAGATTACACTTCAAAAGGTTTTTGGGGGAATCGCCTGTCACAGCAGCTCGACTCGGTACAGTGAGACGGCTCGCTTCGCTTTTTAAAGTCGTGTAAAACAAGAAACACGAATCCTTACAGATACATCGTCGCTTATTTTGTTTCAAGGACAAAACACTGTTGAACGGTTCAACCAGAAAAAGCTAGAATATTGACATAGAAACAGAAGGATGCTTCAGGCTCAGCACTGTTATTCTTAGTGTAAATGTAGTCTGACCTGATAAACGGCAGCTCAGACAGATGGACTCTCGACTGTCGTTGGCCCCCGATGACTAACGATGGAGGCTCGCTTACGTTTCGCTGGACTCGAGAACAAACTAAGAATCTGACGGTGTCGTTTGGAAACGCACGTGTGAGCCGCAGCAGCTCGGCAACTCATCCATCATGAGAACAACTCCCAGCTGAGCCTGGACGCAGATTGATTTGGCAGAAAATATCTGGCTTAAAAAACATTTTTCCCTCTCCTGTCATGAGTGGAATCTTCAATGATGTAACGGCGCGTTTAATCCGGCCAGTTATACTGTTTCCCTTTTTACGACAGGTGAGTCCAAACGTTCTGAACAGTGGTGCGCGGGATTAGTGGACACCGGGGGGGTCACGGTTATTTAAAAAAAATCATCAAGGATTTCCGGCGGGGATGATCCCAGATGTCTTCATCAAATCGCCCAATTTCAAAGCATTTATCTGCTGGAGTTTATTTTCCTCGACATGTGAAACAGCAGCTGTACAGGAAGGAAAACATAAACCGTCCTTCATTTCCGGGCTTATCCCGTCTGCCTTTGCGCCGGGGTCATCCGTGGCCAGTGGCGTTTTTTGTTTTCGGGGTCGTCTGTCCACCATGTTCTCCTGGACGGAATTTCTGGAAGCACCTCCAGGAAGTTTCGTGACATTTGTCATAAAAACGTCCACTTGGATTAGAAGATAAACTTTGACAGTGAGAGGAGAAAGGTCGAGGTCGGGGTGATCGTCCAGAACTAATATGGCACTCGGTGGAGCGCAAATCTCCGCCAAGGTCCGACAGTCCCGTATCAACAGTCCAATATCATCAGCTCAGAACTGCTTGAAAATAAAAATGTCCAAAATCTGCATCACGTTGTTCTTGCCAGCCACTTAAATCTGCCTGGTTTGTTCATCAACATCCACATTACTCCCTGAGAAATGTGCAATAATCCTGGATCGGTCCCCCTTTTATCTGGATCTGAACTCAGAGTAAATGAGCTCTATTCTGGTTCCATGAACGGAAACTTCATCTGGACCGGTTGGCGGAGGCTCGCAGCCCTGCAGGCAGCGATCCTGGTCCTTAAGCAGGAGGGATTTCAGTGTTTAACAGAGACTGTGTTTGCTCACGGCAGGTCAGAAAGTCACTGGCAGTGTTTTCCTCCTGATGGATTGTTTGTGATGCTTTATGTAATATAAGACTTTTTAAATTGTGGCGCTTAAATGCTTAGAAAACCTTCCCGTCGTAATACCGTATAAACTTCATAATATATTTGAAGCTCATCGTGCTGAACTCCTGATTTCAAGGTAGTTGACCACAGATGGCAGATAACCAGTGATTTGCTTTAAATAACATAAAAACGTACATGTGGTTTCATCATCTGATGCCAGTTTACCTGAAATACTCGGATACTTTCTGTTTATTTGTGTGTTTTGACTCTGGTCTTGTGTTTTGTTCAGGAGAACAGTCACCTATCACCAGAGATGGACTCCATCCACCCATGAGAGGTGAGTGTTCAATCTTATACGCAAGGAGACATTTTGCAACTTATTCAGAGGTTGGAAGTAATAAATACTTTGACGTAAAAGACGTAAGAAGACGTAAACAGACAGAGAGGGAAGCTGGAATGTGGAGAAAAGGCGCGTTAGTGTCTCGTATCTGCAGAGAGTTTCTGATTTTCTCTCTTTGTTGCTGCTCGGGACGCTTTACCAACCCAACATGTGTCTGTTTGACGTCCTGGTAATGAGACTCAACAATCAGCTGTCTTTGTGGTGCGTTCAGGAACAGCTGGGACAAATCCTACTGATTCTACCTTTAACTTTAATAGTCTTTGAGTTATATTAATATGACGTGAGCTTCAGTTAGCTTTGACCACAAATGTCCTTCAGAGGGAAACTTTTTACAAACAGAACCTCGGATTCAGGTGGAACAATGTTGTTTTCGTCCTGGCTGTGGAACACCGGACCAGCTCTATACCTTGTCCATGTCCAGGGGCTGTTTGCAGCAGAGTGTGAAGCGGCTGGGATGAGAATCAGCACCTCCAAGTCCGAGGCCATGGTTCTCGACCGGAAAAAGGTGGCTTGCTCCCTCCGGGTTGGAGGAGAGTTCCTGCCTCAAGTGGAGGAGTTCAAGTATCTTGGGGTCTTATTCACGAGTGAGGGAAGGATGGAGCGTGAGATTGACAGGCGGATCGGTGCAGCAGCCGCAGTAATGCGGTTGTTGTATCGGTCTGTCGTGGTGAAGAGAGAGCTGAGCCGAAAGGCAAAGCTCTCGATTTACCGGTCAATCTACGTTCCTACCCTCACCTATGGTCACGAACTTTGGGTCATGACCAGAAGAATAAGACCCCGGATACAAGCGGCCGAAGTGAGTTTCCTCCGCAGGGTGGCGGGGCGCTCCCTTAGAGATAGGGTGAAGAGCTCTGTCACCCGGGAGGAGCTCAGAGTAGAGCCGCTGCTCCTCCACATCGAGAGGAGCCAGCCGAGGTGGTTCGGACATCTGTATCGGATGTACCCTGGACGCCTTCCTCAGGAGGCGTTCCTGGCCGGGAGGAGACCCCGAGGAAGACCCAGGACACGCTGGAGTGACTATGTCACCCAGCTGGCCTGGGAACGCCTTGGGATCCTCCCGGAAGAGCTAGAGGAAGTGTCCGATGGATGGATGGATGGAACAAAACCTGAATGAACGACCTGTTCTCAGAGGAAAACACGGTCCCAAAACACTGTTTGACGCGATAAAAAGGTGGCAGGGTCCGCCACATATAAACCAAGTAAAACAGTATGAAATGTTGTTGTCCTTTGAGGTCAGTTTGTTCATGTATTATACACAACATGCACTGTAGTTGTGTTCCTGCCGTCCACATCTCAGCTGTACAAAGAACCCATAAAGTGTGCTGACTTCTAGCAGCTGCTATCATAAAGATCTGCTCAGACAACAGCACAGTGAAGTTTATTGGGTTTTAAAAGTGCACTTTAATGGAACATAATACTTAGAGAGGGCGCCTCGACTTCCTCTAATCTGAGCCTGAATGCAAGAATGAAGAAATGATCGTCAAACTTTTTGAAAAAGTAGCAGAGAAAACAGGTTTTTCTCACCTCGGTTTAACCTGGTATTTATTACCGAGGGCCAGGCTCTCTGTATCAAGATCGCCTTCATCACACATGTGACGCTGTCCTGCTGACATGTCTTGCCAACATTCAGGCTGTAGGGAAAAAAAAAAAAAAAAGCAGCTGCATCCTACCTTCAACACCCGCGCTCTGCACGTCGTAAAAATAATACGAGCAAGTGAGCGTGTGTTGCGGAGCCTAAATGTCAAGTGAACCTCCAAGAAGAAGAAGAAGAAGAAGAAGAAGAAGAAGAAGAAGAAGGAAAACGTGATGCAGGACTGAAATGTGCAGCGTGGAGACAAAAAGGACAAACAACATGAGACAACATAAGACAGGGGGAAATGTCAATAAAAGAGGAACGTCCCGTTGAAGTGTATTTCTTCGTGATCGCACTGACAAGTGACCACATCACCACATCTGTGAGTTAACATAACTTGTGCATATTCATGCTTTTTAACCACATTTGCTGTGTCTCAGTTCAGGCTTTGCATCCTTCAGAGGAGCATTTGAAGGCCAATTACGTCACAACGCCAAGCGAAGGCCATCTAAATTCGAAGGCTCCTCTAAATGCTCCTTCTTCTCCCTGTTTTTGGAGGATGCACCGCTACGATCCTTCGTGGCCTCACATATCCCAAGATTCTTTGCACGCCCAAAAAAGAAGAAATGGCGACATCGCCTGGCGTAGATCGTCACTTTTGCAGGCCTGGGTGGCAGAAATCGTGACGTACGGGTGAAACATCTGGTGACACAACCAGGAAATGCTCCAAAGGCGAGACCGTCACATTTAACAACGGCTGACGCGGTTAACAAGGTCTCTCTGAAGGACTCGTCTTCGAAGACTGCAAAGGCCGAGTCCTTCAGAGGATGCAGACCCTGAACTGAGACACAGCAACTGTGTTTCTGGAGGATAACACCACACGGCAGACGTTGGCCTGTTGTTAAAAGCGATATATCTTTAATCTTACACATCACAACATGTTCATATGGGGCAGAGGTTTAAAGAAATACCTGAATTTGTTTTGTACGCTGATCATAAATGACAGCTGAGGAGACTGCAGGCTTCACTGATTGAAAACATTGTGTTCAGGTACGTCCAGGCGGTCCGAGTCGATCGTAAATAGGTAGAAAATTAAGACAATGTAGAACTTTCGACGCAGGCCGAGGGCGAAATAATAATAAGAGACAGACATACGCACACATATAACCATACATACACATGCAAACATCATCATAGATAGGCAGACACACACACACAAGCCTCCACCTGTCTCAGTTCATTTACAGACAACATCAAAGTTCTCATGACAATAGATCTGGTTCTGATCGGGCTCAGCGCCTCTTCACGTTCCAGTGAAACCAGATTTACTCCACGGTGTCTGCAGCTCGCTGTGAAGGTGGTGAATATCAGTGATACATTTATAGTTAATTTAACTTTAGTTTAGAGTTATTTCTCTCCATAAACCATTTATTAAAGGTCCAGTCTGTCAGATAACCGAATGTTGATTTCAAAAGGTTTTTAAGCAAACAATGTTTATAGTTTAACTACATACTTTACAAAGTATTACATGGTACCTGTTGTGCTTTTTAAGTTTTTGTGATTCTGTCAAAGTTATAAAGCTTCTTGTGCATGTAAAAGATCTTGAAAGTTAAAAAGCACCCATGGGAGCTCCCCTCTCCCACAGAAAACACTGCTCCTTAAACGCCCCATCTGCAGCCTTGCCTCTAATTCTGTCACCACGTCACACATTTGCACAGTTTTTATCTGTATTTACGATCGAAGTGCAGCGAACCGCAAGCTGAAGTTTATAAAACACGACGGAGCCGAGCGGAGGCGTGACGAACAGCTGGCTCAGGCATGTGTGTGTGCCGACCAATCAGAGCAGACCATGGGCCTTAAAGAGACAGGCGCTAAACGAGAGTGTGTCGGACAGAAGGGAGAACACAGAGTCTGAGAACAACTGATGTGTTTTTTTGAGATAACAAGAGTAACTTAGTACCTTTAAATGTTCTGTTTATTAATGATGGTTATTATAAAGTGCTACCCTGGAACGACACTTCCATTAAAGGTGGTTTTTTTTGGTGATTTAAGCCCTAGATATCAAATCCTTTGCTGTGCAGGGTTGACACTGTCTCCGCGCTTAACGAGGATCCCAAAGACTGTGTGTCATCACCCTCGCTGTATCTGGAGGAGCAGATCCTTTGATTATTATCAAAGTGGGACTGAGGAGTGATGTAAAACTGTTTAAGACTATGTGCACTGCTAACTCTGCTCTGTAATTATCTCTGTGATCGTACTCGTGCTCTTCAGGGGTTTCGTGTCAGATCCCCCTGAAATTTGCAGGAGAACTGATAAACTAAACAAACCCTGACGCTTGTCTATCCATAACGTCTGACACACAAGCTGTTAATTCCCCCCTCCGGCTTTTGTTACCCAGATATCTGTGTAAAGAGCGTCTCTTCTGGGGGGGTTTATGAACCGGGGGGGGAAGCGTCTCTATATCTGATCATCTGAGGTAAACAAAGGCAAATTGGCACGAAATTAGAACAATGTTGGCGTCCGTGTTGCTGCACGGCATCGCGGGCTCATCCAGAGATGTGGATTTAAGTCCTGGCTCGTGAACTCGATCACACCACTCAAAGTTAAAACCAATAAGCTGTTTTCACATCGCTCCCTGCAGAGAAATTCTTCGCGGCCAGGACCGTTTTCTGTCTAATCACTGCTGCTTTTATTGGACAGATCGTCATATACACTTTGGCTATCGCTAGCTTCTCGCATTTCAATGTCCTCCTGCATATAATGAGCGTATTATGCTTCATCATGTGAGACGAGGTCCGGTTTGTTGCCAGATGGTTTGGAAATAAATATAAAGCCTCGTTCTGACATGAAATGTGTTTTTTTTAATGATTTTTGATTGACGTTCAGAGTCGTTATGTTTTTATGTGATCATATCTCACAGAAGTGAGTCACGGACCAGATGCAGGAGGGTTTTCAACATTAGACGGGTCAATCTTGACAAGAAGGGGTGACCAGATATCTGGGAGGTCTGTGGTCCCGAGGCAGTTGATGATCCAGCTCAAACTAAAGATGGTGAACAGATTCACTCAGGTTCTGGTTCTTAGGTTGAAACAAACGGCCAGATCTGAAGTTGCCGCCACGATGAAAGTCCAACTTAGAGAGAGCAAATAAAGTTTGACGTTTAGACGTGTGCACGCTGACGGAGGCCGACCCAGTCACCAAAATAAAATGCTGGCAATGTACGTTTCTGCAAACCACCGAGATGTTGGAAGCTTTTGTTGTTGTTGAAACTTTACGTTTCTTTAGGTTAAATTTTCCAATTTTATTCTGTTGGCTCACCTGGTTTAATCTCCACGAACACAGCTGGAAGTTTCCAAACAGGACCGACCACAGCGGATGTTTTGAAGGACACTTGGGGATCAAAACTGGATATTTTTCATGGGAAGTTGCACCGTCTCCATCTGAGATTGTGGCACCCAAAACCGGTATTTTAAAGCTAAACCGTGATGATTTTACGAACGCTAACTAATGTTTTTTTGCGCCTAAACCTGAACACAGCACTGTGTCTCTTTGTGGAGACTGAGTGTGAAGAAGCAGGAACATCATGTCTGCTGCTCCCTCAGCCTTTCCGAATGTCTCCCTCTGAAAAATTAACCGAAACCTCCAAAATCCTCAGCGGGCCGACTGTCTGCTGGAGGTGTTTCAGGGGAAAAGGGCCCCACAGCACATCATGAAATGAGCCCACACTCCCTGACAGCGATGATGTGTTGGGAAGAAATATGGAGTGAAAGATACATTATTTTTCCGTGAGAGGACTTTGAGATAAAGTCACGAACCGGAGGCCAGCAGTTCAATGTGTCTGTCAAATGACATGAAAACCGAACCTCTCCGGGTTTGTGAAAACAAAACAGCTTTCAAGTTAAGGTCAGGTTAAATGAACACGCAGTGCTTTTCCCGTGTGCTACGTTTAGGTAGTGTAACTTTGACAATAATGGAAGGACGCAGTGGAGAAGCAGTTTATATCTGGAGGAGTGGCGTTTGCCCGAGGAGCAGTCGGGTTTGCTGCCCGGAGGTCCAGAGAGCGCCGCGAGCCGGCGGTATAATATTTATGTTCCTGAAATAGACGGAGCCGCCTTCAAAAGACTTTCCAGAACTCACACACGAAACTCATTTATACAAGCTGCCTCTCGTTCCGCGTGCAGACGGGGCCCGCTGTGCGCCGAATCACAACCCCGTAAATATTCCATCCTGCATAACTTAGATGTAATCGAGAGATCGAGAGAATCCAGTTTTGTTTTACCAGCATTTTATGTTTTATGGGCCGTCACACATCTCGCAATTAAAAACCGAAGACCAAAGGCACTCGACTGGACGGATACAGCAGGAAACTGTCTTCTTAGCAAAGTGATGAGTTATCTTTATTGTTTCCAGTTCTTCACTGACTGGCAGCAAATCATTATATCACGTCAAACCAGAAGTCTCCTGGCTTTCTGGCGCGCAGCTCGTTCGGGCCTTTTGTTCTGCTCTGTGGTTCTGGTTTCCACACCTTATTTACTGGTCTGCTACAGAGTCAACACATGTTTAGTCGATCTCGTCCCAAACGGCATCAGCTGTAGGTGGTGGCGTAAAAACGGCCGCTTGCAAATCTTCCTGTTTCTGCCAGCAGCGTCAGCAGGATGAAACATCGGCAATTAACATTCATGCAAACCACTGAGACTTTCACGTTCTGTATTTTATATATATCACATTACATGTTTATGACCTGATTGTTCGTATCAGGAGGTGGACGGGATGTTGGTGGAGTTAAGCGACAGTGTTTTGACATTTGTAAGCGTGATGAGCACCGGGACAATTTCCAGCTGTGTTTATTGTGACAACAACAGGTATTTTAACCCGAAACTAGATATTTTCATTACCCTCACCAAGACCTTTTTGTTCTGAACATAACCAGAGCACAAGATAAAACTGACAGCGGACAACAGGAGTCTGCAGCCAGGCATGTGGCTCTGTGAAGCCCAGCAGAGAACTGAGCCCAGTGTTAAGATCGGCACGCTATAACAAGCTAACCACGACCATGCTAACAAGCTGCTGTGTTGGTATAACATTAAGCCAAGTTCACAATCTCAGTTTAATCTGGTAGCGTAAATACTCCACAGCCGCACTCGCAGCGCCCCGAGGCTGCCAGGAGAGCCTGAACCCGAGGAAATGGGATCATGGCGAGATTCTGCCACGGAAAACAGCGTTTCAAGCCAAAAACATGGTGGACAAAGTGGTTTGTGTGCCTAAATTTAACCATAAAACAGAAAATGAAAACCAAAGAAACATTAAATTACAACTTAAAGTAGATTTTCAGCGTATCTGAGGTTTGCAGAAACATATATTTCCAATATTTATTCTGACAACTGGGTTGATTTTGGGTTCACCAACTTCTCCGAGTGCCGTGTAGTAATAACCTTCATGCAGTCGGCTCACGATGAGAGGAATCCAAGTAGTCGTGCAGCGAGGAGTGTTGCCTGTAAACCACCGGACTGTTAGCACATGCAGTTTTTTCACAGCGTGGTGAACCTCGCTCCCCACTGAGCCTTCGGGAGGATTCCCATTTATTTATACCCATTATTAACTGTCACCTGCTACCAGAGAACCTGTTCAGCATTTCACAAGTCTTTTGTTTCGGCAGTCAAAGTTCAGAGTCTATATTTTAAAATACATGCTTGTGTTCAATTGAATGTAGGACCAAAAAAAGGATTTGTAAATCATTGCATTCTGTTCGAAGCCTCTGAGCTTTATAGCCGGGGTTCAAAGGTGTTCAGTAATACGTTTACTAGACGTTTAAATCGAGCTGTTGAAGTGCGAGAAACTCGAGCTTCGTGTTGTTTAAACAGAAAGGGCGCGGTGTTAATCTGAAGCATGTTGGTGTTACGGCGTCGTAACGTTCATGTCAGTAGGCATTCTTTTTGTCTGAAGCACTAATCTATATGTTTTGGGAATTGAATCAACGCTGGCAGTAAACTCCTCGGGCAAAACGTGTGATTTGAAAAATGTGAGGAAGAAAAAGCGCTGGACAGAATGAACTCCAGCTGGAGTTTTTATGTGAAGTGTGACGTTGATTTATATTCCTGGTGAATGAAAAGCAGTTGAACGGGTCGTTAAATACACTGAGGAAGGCAAACTTCTGCTCTTTAACCACACGGCTCAGGCTGGATGTGAATATCTGCCCAGTTTTTACATCCGCCCGGGTTTAACGTGCAGCAGGAGTGAAGCTCCGCGCTAACCGTGCTGCTCCCGACGATGATGCAGCAGCACTTTGTTCTCCAGCAGAGGAGGCAGCGACATCGCACAGGCGGGCGATCGTCGGCGAGGACGTGCAGCAGACGACTCTCAGTACTTTTCCACGGCTGATAACTTCATGTCGTCCAGCTTCTTCGCTTTCTCCACACTCGCACATCAAAGCCTTTGTTTTTGCGGGTTCCTCTCAGTCTTGGTCCACTCGTGGGCGATCATAGAGACACTGTAACGTGAGAGGAGGCGCTCTGTCGAAGGTGATGGATAGATAGTTTGGTCGCCCTGCAACCCCCTAAATCTGACGCCGCTCAATATCTTTAAGAAGACGTCAGGACGTCACCAGCCGCGTTCGTGGCGACAGAAACAAGTATTTTAAGCCGAGACAGCTCAGCGTTGTTACAACTTGTGTCCTGACCGTGACAGGAACAGGATGGACACCTATTATTTATCATAATAAAGCAAAATAACAGGACAAACCTTAACAAATGTGGAGTGTGTACGTCGGTGTTGTGAGGTGTGTGTGGTGCTGAAGTGACGGGCTTTTGTTACGTGGGAGCTCTGAGCCCAGTGGTTCCACATCAGGCTGCTGAGAGTACGGCACAGTAACACTGGCGGGGTCCGCCACACATGAAAACTAAACACTGAACCAAAACAAATGTAACATATCTGTGTTGTGTAGATCATTTGTCAACATTTGTACCGACCAGCGATCGGGCTGCACAAACGTCTCTGAATCATGTTCATGTTTTTTTAAGATCTGCTAATGTTTCAGTGTTATGTGACGGTGGTGCAGCCTCCACCTCCTACAGGACAGTCAGGTGAACATGTCAGTGGTTTGCAGAGATGTTTACTGTCAGCATTTCATCCTGGTGACCGGGCGGCTGCACGATGTCGACATCAATCACATGTCTGTGTTGAGTACAACAATGCATTCTTAGATAAACATAGAAAAAGATAGAAAAGTCAAAAAATAAATCTTCCAACATAAAACAGACATTTCACTATGACGGACTTTTAATGGCCAAACTGATGAACTTTAACGTATTTCACACGTACTCAAGAATGAGAGACTTGAGTCGATAATAAAGACGAGAACAAGAGATAAATAAAGTAAAATCATGACTTCATGTGTGCGTTTGACTTCATTACTCTTAGAAAAATGAGCTGCTGTTAACTTCCTGCTCTTCTTGATTCTATTTGCAAAGCAAACAGTTTTCTCTGCTGTTAAACAGCGTCTGGTTCTTGTTTTTATAAAGAAAAAAAAAACATTCATCATGAAACAGGCGAACACAAAACTGACACAGAAGAAGCTCTTAAAGTTTTGCTTTGAAACAGAGAGACCGTTTCAGGAACAGGCCGCTGAGCCGAGTAATAAATCAGGATCCGTCGCGAGGTCGCGCTGATGTCGCGCTTCAGCGCCGCACAGTTTGGACCGAAGTTAGCCTGAAGCTCAGCCGGGGTGATTTTATTTTTGGCCAAGGATTTGTGCCCAAACAGTTTGGAGTTTACTGTTACTCTTTATCATGATTTATTGTTTTCAGTTTTTTCTGTGGCCGTGCTGGAAACACGTTAATTGGTCCAATACTGAAATATCTGAACGACCACTGGGTGGATTCCCAAGAATTTTTACACAGACAAACAGGATCCACAGAGGATTTCTTTCTATGTTGAAGTCTGTTTTAAAAACACTTTGAACTGACCACAGCCCAGCGAGTCTGAAGAGGGTTTTACTTCCAGGCTAAACATCTCAATCACCAGAATATATGTTGGATTTGTACGTTTCTCTGGGTTTCGTCTCATTGAAAACACTCGATGTTGTCCTGCGGTTGGTTAATTGCAAACATTTCATCCTGGTTTTGTGACGGAATTCAAAGAAAGTTGATCTTCGCTGTCGTTAACGATGTGTTTTCTGTGTTCTAGGTGATGTGGACTGCAGAGGAAGAGACAGAGAGGGAGAGAGGGAGGAAGAAAGAAAGAGAGAGAGAGAGAGAGAGAGAGCGCCGTAGACCAACAGAGAACTGGATCACAGCACAGGAAGGCCATCAAACAGCAGGGAGCGACACACACACACACACACACACATCATTAAAAACACACAGCGAGACAAACTTGACCCTTTGTCGGAGCCACAGGAAGATACTAAAACAGCAGGTTACTGCCAGAACACATCACACACACATGCAGGAGAATAAAACACACCGCGATGGAGACTCGGCGCTGTGTCAGAGCCACAGGAAGACAGTTAAACAGCAGGCCGCCGTCAGAATGCATCCTAAAAGTGACGGATTTCTCACACACACACACACACACACAGAGCTGAGATCTGCAGATGGACGCCGCCACGTTTTTGGAAACGGCTCATCATCTGCTGCTGTACAGGACTTTAAACACCTCGACCGACCGGGGCGACATACTGAGGCACCGCTGGACGCTCGATTGTTGAAACTTTTATGACATTGAAACAAAAAAAATAAAGGAGCAGGGCTGGACTTCAGAATGTCACATCATATGATTTAACTCATTTCACTTGTGTGTTACATCACTGCAGAGTATTTTCCAAATAACAACAATGTCGTGCGGTGATAATAACAGAGGAGCTGCTTCAACTGGCCTCTAATTAATTAGCGATAATAGCACAACAACGTCGTCAGCGGTGGAGGCTCAGCGGGACAACACGGTCCAAACAGAACCACGTCAGAACAACCTGTTCCCGTCACATTGTTCAGGTGATGTCACCTCTGGTTATTAACTATATCACAATGTACCAGCAGCACGGTTATAAAACAAACAGCAGACACGTTGGACTCTGTCAGTCCGTCCTGGAAGCCCAAAGTGGAAAATAAGAGCGATATAAACAAGTTTTATTAGCAATTACAAACACATGTTTCGAATGTTTCTCATATTCCAAAGTTTTATACCAGCCCGCTTTTTTTTTTTTTTTT
>CAEMYA010000414.1:1787057-1801394 GCA_903131615.1 Diplodus sargus | reverse complement strand
TTTTTTTTTTTTTTTTTTACAAGGTTGGTTTGTTTCTCAATTTATTACTCACGTTTGAATTGTGAATAAATAACAGATGGAGGTTCTTTAGTGCGCATGAATCCAGCTGACCTCCGGAGGGTTCGAGTCAACGGTAAAAATCCCAAATAAAAACTTGGAATTATGAAGCTTTCATACAAATATTACAAATCTGAAATGAGCTGCGATCTGTGGACCTGTTTGACCTCCAACATGAAGTCTGTTGTTTTATTCACTGCTAGTTATCGTCCTAATTGTTAATGTTTTTATTATTATTATTGCTGTTGTTATTTAAAGGTTGTAAAATCTAATTTGCGCTCCACCGCAGATATTTACTCTGAATTGGCAACATTTAAAATGCAAAGGAAGATTCATTCTGGTGGGTTTTGAATGTTTCTGTCCATTAGAAAATAATCATTCATGACATTTCTGGTGTTTAGTTTGAGCACGTGTGTTCGTTTGTTTGTCATTAAGTAAAATATTCACCCGGCCGACACACTGTTGATGATGATTTAAGGTCCACTGACTCACAAACTGACTCACTGACTGTGAGATTCGCACTGATGTGGCGCGGTTTGTCCGGCCCGGTCGCCTGAATAAAATGTTGGCTTTTATTTATTTTTTATTCAAACCACACATCCGCTCTGTCATCGCACCATATTGACGTTTCAGGTGAAGCAGACGGTCGTGCAGGATGATCAAGAATGTTTTTTAATACGACATCAGGAGATTTTCCAGCTGTTGTTTGTCACGACAGGTATTTATAAACCAACCACGTGATCTTCTCCAAACTTTAACTGGAAGTGTTTGTTTCTTTTAGGCTGAATCTTTAATTTTCACGTAGGGATGCCGACATTTTATTCTAACGATTGGGTCGTGTTTTATTCTGTGTGTGTCTTTTAGTAAATGGTTTTCACAACAGCTGCTGAAAGCTTCTGAAGGTTTAATGGTTTCAAATCTGTATTTTTCATGCAACATTAAATACTTGGTTACTGACGGAGTCCTGCAAACACGAACGATTGGTACATTTTTTCCAGCCCTGACACCTTGAAACCTTTAACGACTGCACAATTAAAACCTTAGAAGGTGATTGAAACAAAAGGATGTTTATTTCATGTGTCGGGTGACGTTGTGAGCGTGAAGTCGGTGTTTAAAGGTTGGAAGTCCTCAGTATGTTGCCGCCATTTCAGTCGAAGAAGGTCAAAACGGACGATCAGATTTCCTTCTGATTGCTGTCGCTCGCTTTATTTTTCTTCCTCCCCCTCCTGACCGATTCCTCTCGTCCGTCTCAACCCATCTCACACTTTCTCTTTGTTTCTTCGTCCTTTTTTCTTTCCCTCCACGTTCCTCTTTCATCCCTGCTTTCTTCCTCCCTCCATTTTCATCCTCCACTTTTATTTCATCTGTTCTTTTATTGTCCATTTCCTCTCTCGCTTCTCTCTGCTGCCTCCCTTTGTTTTTTATTTCTCTCTCCCCTCTTCTTCCTTTTCTTTTTGTTCCTCCCTGTACGTGCCCTCTCCTGTTACAATAGTTGATATATTGCCTTCTAGCTCTGTCAGACTAATTTATAACAATGCTATCAAAATAAAGAAAGTAAACCAAATGGTTTTTTTTTTCAGCTGAACTGTTCCAGCAGCAGTTAGTGGACGCCAGCACATAGTTGCAGGAGACGAATGGATCTGATTAGAAAAGAATCGCTCACCGATTTATTCTTGTTTTTTTTTGTTTTTTAACCATTCGACTCGCCACATCTTACGTGTTATGAAGTTCACCATTACATAAGCTTTTTCTTCATCCTTGTATATACTTGTTATAATCCATGGATAATCAGCCATCAGCAGCAGGTCTGTCAGTTTATGTGAAGGTGAGCTACATACTACAAATCAACAGCGACGTGGATGACGTCTGGATCTGGTTAACAATGTTTATCTTTGACTTTCTCCCACGTACGGAGCTCAGGTTGAGGATTCTGCCTTCTTGTTTACCTTCAGAAGAAAATGTAGGCCTCCTCTCTTCCTCCTCCTCCTCTTCCTCTTTCTTCACCTCTCCTCTCTACGTTTCTCCTCCCGTCTCCTTCCCCTCCTTCCCGTCTGATTTCTACACGCTGATGTTTAAATAATCCTTGCTGTTATTTTTAACGACTTGTGCGTACTGTGTGATGAAGGTGACGACTCTTCTGTCTGCACTGAGAGGGTGCCAGAGGCCTTTACAACACATGTAAATACTCCAAAATAAAAGCTTGGAACTTGTGACCGTCGTCTGAAGTCTTTACACTAAATGGAAATATTTTTGTATCATCTATGAAATCCTTTCGCTTAATCTTTCCTCTTCTTTTTTTCTGGCACTTTTATGCTTGAAAATATCTAGAAACTTTGAGAAACTTTCCTCAAAGTCACAGGAATGCATTTAGCTTCACATTCAAGATGATTTATTCGTCATTATGCAACAAAATAACTCCTTCACGGTACACTAAACACACATACGGTCACGTATAAACGTGTATTTGATCCGATCTGTTGTCGTCGATCATGAGTTTCCTGAGTTTCCAGCTGGGTTCCTGATGAAAACACAGGATCTCGGGTCTCGTTATTATCTCAATAATCTCATCTGACCGACGTGCTGACAGGACGAGCCTTCAGCTGCTCACTGAGATCAGCTTAAAAACATGCGATCCTCGGCCAGAGGGTAAATCTCCTGTCACATCTCGTCTAAGCTAAGTTTGATGATAAGTCGGGTTTTGGAGCTAATAAACAGGACAGTCTGAAAGTAACTTCTCCGTCTTGAGTGGTAGCTTTTAGCTTTTAGGTTTCTACTGCCGAGTTTTGAAAAAACTGGAAGAAACTGAACTATGTCGGCCTCACAGCGAAGAAAAAATAGATTCCAGACCTTAAAGGAACAATCGGTTGAAAATATGTTCAGTCCAACTTCTGAAAAACAGATCTGTATTTTACACCAAATAAGCAAAGCAACAAAGGAAAGGAAGCCAAATTTGGATAAGAGACATCAGAAACGAGTGATGTCAACCTCATCTGAGGATTTGAAGCTGATGAGGTGAGTTATGCAGAGTTGGTCACCTGGATATAATGCAGGCAGAAACCACAGGTACGTCCAGAGTTTGCTTTGTACCAAACTTGACATCTCACGCTCACATTATATGCTCATTAGTCGCCTTTTACATCAGGAGGTGGAGCGGAAGGTGGTGGTGTTATCTCAAGCCGGCAACGCTGCCAAACGGCCCGACCGCAGTTCGGACCAGCGGGAAGTCAGACCGACTCCATCCTTAAATCGTCGTGACCAAAACAGGTATTTTTTAACCCAAACCCTGATGTTTTCCTGACCATAACCAAGTGGTTGTTGTGTGTAAACCTAAACAGAACATAAGCGCAGCATCCTGGTAAGACAAACCTAAAGAAACGTACAATTTTAACTTTTATGTTTACTTCTAAAAAGGACTGGAACAATGTGATGTGCTTTCAGAACATGTACGTGGTGAAGGAGACATTTAAGTCAAAGGTGTAATACGTATGATTTTTAGGCAGTAAAACCTCCTTTGTAGATTTATGTTGAGTCGTGTACTGACATTAAAGTCACGCGTCATCATTTGACGACCTGGTAATGAAACTCAATAACCTTGATATAGAATTGTCTTCGTCAGCTTTAATGGCCCCTTTTTCCAGTTGTGATTAAAAAAACAAGGGAAGACACTAATTTTGCTGAATTTATCTCCCAGCAATCAACACCAGCTGATCCAGACTCAATTAGATTTTGTGCAATTTATTGAAATCAGTCACGATAGTAAAAATACAGAGACGCACAGCGGACAGAAGGAACTCAAGAAGAGCAGAAGAAGAATGTGGTGTGTTTACTGGGGGAACTACAGGTCGCAACAATGGTAAATTAACTGTAAATGTACAGCGAAGGTTGGAGTCTGTCAGCGAATGGAAGTTGCAGATCCAAAATTTTAAAAAAAAAGTGTTACTGCTACAAAAGGCTGTTAACAATCTCCCATTGTCTTGATCTTGATTCATGTCATCTCCCAGCTGTCAACACCAGCAGATCCGGACTGAAACAGACTTTGAACAGTTTGTAAAGATCAGTCACGACAGCAAGAATACTGACCTCTGATCAGCAGAAATGACTGAATAAGACTTCACTTTGATGGGAGCATCTCTGGATACCATCCACTCTGAGAGTAAAAACCTGTGGCTGCCTCGAGTTTGACTCAAAATTGTCCTCTTGTACTTGTAAATCTTTTATACTGGCTTTGAAACGTCAACCTGAACTCTCGGCCTCTGCGCCTGTAAACACTTCAGCTTTTGATCTTCTTGGTGTTTCGACATCTAAATTTTCTCCCTCCGAGCTTTTCAGATGTTCCCCTCTTTGATGATGTCGAAGAAAAGTCCTTGAAATTACAGCTCGCCGCTGTAACCTTGGCACCCTTTAAGGCTCTTCATTGAAATAGTAGCCTAGTTTTCAGAAAGTGCTTCATATCCGAGTCAGGATCCGACCCCGCGACCTCGACACCTGCACACGCTTACAGCTGATCCACTCAGTGATTCTCTTCCAGATTTTTCCACCTTTTATCTGCATGTTATCTTTCAAGCTGGGAAACACATGGTTTTAATAACCTGCACACACTGTGCAGCTTAATAAAGCCACGGTGATCTCGCTCTACTGGTCTTTTTTTTTTTATCTCTGGCCGCTAGCTTATACTTTAAACCCAAAATCTATGCAAGATGTACGATTAAAGCATACATTAATATCAAAGTCTAACACTTCATCCATCACAGCAAAGCCACCAGTTCACCAAACAGAAGTTTGGGGAGAGTTGGGTGCAGTAGTTGACAGTGAAGGTGGGATGAAATTGCTCTGTAAGTGGGCAATTTACTTAAAACAACAGATTTTCTCACTTATCTCTAATGGTTTCCAGCCTTGGTGGTCATTTTCTTTCCGACAGTGTTTCCAGTGTCAAATTTTGGTCAAGGTCGGACAAAGAACGGGCTGCTTTTAAACAAAAGATCTGAAAAATGCAAAAAAGTTTCAACAGCATCATCTAAAAAACAGATATTTTTAGAAACTTTAAAGAGGTTTTATTGGAGAAACATGGACAATCGGACAAAACGTTTGTCAGAGGAAGAATTTCTTTCAACTGGACTTGGGAGTCGTTTTTTATGCTTTTCTACATTTGTATTTATTGTGTTTTTCACCCCTAAATCAATTTTTAGTTTGAGGCTTGATTCCATTTTTTTCCCTGAAGAAAGAAGTAGTTCGCAAATCTTTGTGCGCTGGTGCAAAATATGTGGGCGCAGACAACAAATCACACAGCACAGTTTATGAACTGTGCCCACAGATATGAAAACCATGAGCAGAGTTACGCAACTTTTTTACCGCTGGCCTTAAAATGGCATGTCATTTTATCAAAGTCCTTATAGCATGTGGGATTAATATCATCACCAACATTTTTCACAGGTGAATCAGGTGTTGAGTTATTGGTCATGGACATTATAAACACCAGGAGAGCTAAAGATTTCCAGCAAACTGCATCGATTCATCCCCGACATCGTGTCAGCAGCAGCTCGAGCGGCACAGAGACACTCAGGTGAGCTGCAGGCTCTAATATCAGATCTGGACCCAGCAGCAGTTGAAGAAGGTGGTGTGTTTACTGGGGGAACTACAGGTCACAATCCCCCAAACTGGCACCGCCGCTAAGCACCCGAGCAGACCGATCACAGCCGTTGAGGGGCAAGCACCTCCTCAGAAACGACACCTTCAGTAGCTTAGATTCAACGCAGAAGCATAAATCAAGATTTAGTTCTTCCTTTGAACGGGAAATGTACATAATACACCATAAATAAAATGTGTTTCTCCTAGAAAAGTAGAGAGTTAACAATCTCCCACTGTCTTATTAGTGAGCAAATAATGGGAGGATCAAATAAAGAGAAACACTCACACTGACTGCCAAGCGGTCCGGCATGATAACAGACTCCCTTTTACAAAATGCAAATGTTTTGTGAGTTTCCTGCGACAAATTCTTGATTATTTAACCCTTCTTGCAAAGGGAGTTTCTCTGTGATTATATGTCTGGTTCACAGTCGGTCAGCTACCGTAGAAAAAAACAAACCTTCGCCCTTTAACTGCAGGGAATCATCCCTCTGACTATATTACAACTGTTTTTTTTACTATGAAACCATTTGTTTACAGCCTTACCTGAGTATTTGTTATTTTCTTTCATGCTTTTGACCTCCGGAGCCGCCGCGGCCTCTTTAACTGTTTTCACCTGCTGTTCTTCACAGCGAGTTTGACGACCCATTCCATCTTTTTCATGGCAGCTCAGATCAGATAACCCAAATATGACAAAGATGTTACAGTCACGGTCTGACTACTACCAGCTGCGTATAAAGTTCAGAATATTTGTACAAATTCATACTTTCATGCACCGGAGACAACTTTGACACGGTGGATCGTAGAAAAGGAACATATCTCTCCACAGATCTTGAAACAGCGACGGTACATCTTGAAAACGGTGATTGTTAAGCGCAGCGAGTAACTTCTCATTCACCTCGGTCTCTGAACATGCTGCATTTGTGAATGATCGTTATCAAAGTCCAGCCGGGACAATTTGTTTTGCGTGATTTGTGGAATTTGGCAGATTTCACCGGGGACTTAGTCACAGTCAACAGACTGACCAACCAGTGATTGTGCGTCATCGTGAAGGCTTTAAGGATTCAAATCCACATCTCTGAGTCCAAAGGGGAATTAAAGCAGACCTTCAAGTCAAGTCCAGATTGAAAACGTGGATTTAAAGGAAGTGTTCACTTTTCTCTTACCTTGAGTGCTAATTTGTCCATCTAGCTTGTGTTGGTGTGCATTGAGATGTTCGACTTCTCTTGCATATATTTGAACACGGTGCCAAAATAATGCATCTGACAAAACTTGACCCTGTTAGTCGGGATAATCCACAGACCTCGTTGAGAGCAAATTCACGTTGGAGCTTACTTTTATTTCGACCGCGACCGTATCCACTGTGCATCTACTCAACGCTTACTCACCTTGACAAGCCTCTCGTGTTTAAATGGCGCTGCTGTTGTTTAAAACTCTTGCTGTTCTAAAATCTCTGTACACAATGAAGTCCACGTCAACAATAGATCAAACACCAGAGGAAAACATTCTGATCTGCAGTGAACTTCTTTAAATATAACCATCCAGATGTTTTGATTTGGACTTTGTGTGGCGTTCTCGGTGCTTCGGATCATCGGCGCCAGCTCGAATACTCTTATCTTCTCTCCACTCGCTGCCAGATGGTTTCCACTCATCCTCGTTGAGGTTGGCTGCGCTGCAGGTGCTACTGTTTGTATTCTTGTGCTCCTACGATACTCATTTGGATCTTTCTTCCTGTTCGGACTCCATGCTCCGGCTCCACAGCCAGCATTGTCCGAGTCTCACCCGCCCTGAAGCCTCTGCACCGTCATGAGCCGCAGCTGCTCCGCCTGCTGAGCCTGAACCCTGAGCTTCCCTCCACTGCCCACTACCTGAGCTACCTAATAAAACCTCTTGGTGTCAAACCGTAACACCAAAACCCTCAAACTTACACTGCAAACTTAACTGTAATTAGACCCAAACAATGGCCATGCACGAATTGTGGTGGTGACATCATCGTGCCTCATTTCACACGGCTGTTTTGAAAATCTTCTGAAGAAAGCTCTTGCAGAACTCCCCTCTGTGGAAATGTATTTTATTTATGGTCGCTGAGTGACCCTGGACTGTCCCTCCGGCCATTTTCTCAGAGTGCTAGTAATCTTTTATCCACATTTTTCGCTTCCAAAATGCACTAGAACCTGGCAGACACGTGGATTTCAAAAGTTGAAAACATTTTATGTGGTTTATTAGTTTCTCAGGCATTAATGGTTTAAATTTGGTCTCGGGCCTCGTGCTCCGTTTTATCTCTGGGTGCTGACTTCCTCATTAATTCAAAACTTGAGTTTCCAGTGTCAAGATATGTATCTGCATATCAGATGTTCGATCAAAACATCATCCGCCAGTTGTTAGAACTGCTTTGGCTGTGTGCGTTACGTCTGGAGGAATCTAACCACACATACTTCTGGAGGGAGTACCAATGATAAGTAACTTTGACATCACACACTAATTGACAGAAAGCCCAGATGTCCCGGTTTTCCATTGGCACTTAAATGCAGCATGCGTGCGTTTTAAACCTCCAGGTGTTGACATAACCTGATCGGAGCGTATCAGCTTATAATCATTTCTTTTATGAGCTCTGCAAACGTTTTCATCTGGATTACTAATAAAACTATTAAATTCTCCTTCACGGGCTGAATGATCCTGGAGGGAGAACTGTTGAATGTAAAAGTGAATCAAGCATCCAACATAAAACTTCCCGCTGCTTCCACGTATATAAATGTGGACCTGTGCGACCTTTTCAAAGGGCAGCTGAGGTTTAGTATAATATTTGTTTGAATGGTTTGAGAACACGATACTGCAAAAATATACGTTTTGCACCATACATGCAATAGAACACCTTGGTGTCAGTGAGCCTTTATCAGTCCAATCAGTTTGTTCTCTTCATGCAGGTTTTCCAACGCAAGTCAGCTCCAACTTCAACAAAGGGCCTCTTGTCCGGAGCTCCGAACGTCAGGAAATGAAATACTGGAAATGTTGAACATAACCATATTTTTCAATTTACTGCTTCACTTAGAACGAATGCATTCCTCGCAGAGTGCCAGAGCTTCAGGTTGGGCCAACTTCAATATCTCTGGTACCCGAAAAATGTTCAACTTTCAAGACTTTCAGAAACACACAGATGGTTTATACTTTATGAGAGATTTTGGGTTGAGCTGGCGTCCCTCATCTTCTGTGAAGTGTCATCGTTAGCAACTTATATTTTGAGTTAGACTTTGGTAAAGAGGGCTTGAATGGAAAAACAACTTAATCCACAAGATTCTGAGTAAATGGGGTAGAGGAGTGTCGTGTCTGACATCAGCAGAGAGAGGTTCTGAACTTTCACAGCAGTGCTCGCTCTCGGATTCTGCCTCCAACATTATCGGCCAATCATGCGACTGCTGTCAGCTGTCATTTCAATCATTTGTGCCTCCATCCTCCGCTCCAATCCTCCTCCAGCTCGTCATCCAGTGACTACGTTCAGCTCACCAGAATCGACTCATCCTCCACCACCAGTGTCTCCACTCCATTGGGGAGGGTTTCCTATTCTTCATCCCCTCCCCAAATATTACTTCATCACGATGGAGTCCGACCGCCAAAGACTGTCTCATTCTCTTTGTACACATGGCAATAAATCTTCATGTTCGCCCCAAAAATTATGAGTCACCCCTCATTGAAATGTTCTTGTCCCACGGCCAGGTTAGAAATAATAAATCTGGCTGATTTCAGGATGTGCGGTTCGGATTAGGCACCAAAACTTTTTGGTGAGGTTTAAATGAAGATCCATTTTTTTTTCTGGGGGTCTTTTTGCTGGAAATGTCCCAACTTTTTGGTAAAAGTATCCGGTGGTTTAATTCTTGCAGATGTTGACACAAATGCAGCTCCGTCCTTCCACCCGAACTTGAACTTCTGCTAACTTTCATGTGTTACTGCTTCAGCAAAATGTCATCAAATCCCTGATTGAGATTTAAAGTTCTGCCTCTTATGCAATCAGCTCCGACACTGGAAGAAATATTGCTCAGATTACTCTGAGAGCGCGACTGTGCGGCATCAGCGTCCCGTGACGTTTGAGCACATCTTCACCTCTTCGCTGTCGACATGGATTCTTGCTTGTTCTTGGAAAACGACAGCAGGATTAGATCCTCCGCTTCGACTCCTTCCTCTCCAACGGATATCTTCATTGAAAAACATTCTGCTTTTTATTACTGCTTTGGGAGAGCAGATGTTCCCTCACAGGGGCTTTAATGTGCATTTCTGACTGCTCTCGCATCAGAGGAGCTAGCTTTGAAGTGATTGTTTGGGTCGACTGATGTGAGGTTGTATGAGGTACGTATCCCCTGGTCAGCGTGTTACCTGCAGTAGATGACCGTCAGCAAGCAGAGAGTTCTACTGGACCGAAAGCAAGACGTATTTTACCCACCTTAAAGACGGAAACACCAAAAGAAATATATATACTTTTGCCATTTGTTGTTTTGCTTTGAGCAGTAGCTAACCTGCTAGTTGTAGCCATGTTGCTAATGCTGTGTTTGTGACGGCGGTGCCAACAGTGACGCCGCCAGCGGGGGAAGTTGAGAAAGTTTTTTTCCGCTTTGATAGTTTTGAATAAAAGCCTCTGAGACGATTCTGCATCACCTTCTCTCCAGCAGTAATTCCGCATCATCCATCCATCCAGTCCAGAACTCAGTCTGTCTTCCAGCTGTCAGCGATAATTCTTAATCCTATGTCCCGCTTCTTTCCAAACCAGATGCCGTTATGAGCCCGCTTCAGGAGGAATGGGAGGAATGTTGCAACACCGCCAGGACAGTCGATCTGAGTCAGGTAACGATGTGGTGGATCCTTTTTTAGAAATGTGGCGACCAGAACAGAAATGCAACACACCGAATGTGGAAAAACAACACCTGAGTGAGCTGTTTCTGTCTTTGACGCTCATCATTGGTGGGTAACTTTTTTCAATTTACAAAACCATTCCTGTAAATTGTGAATTCATATTATCTGTTCATTATAGATGATAGTTTGTCTGTTTTTATTGTGTATTTTTTTGTCAGTTTGTCTGGATTTTGAGGCGTTATCGGGCCATCAGAAGTGTACAGTCGGATCAAACTGTCGCTATGATTTGGACTTACTGGCAATATTTGAATATTATGAGATTTTACTTGACTAGGTTTGAGGAAAAGGGCTGTTGCACACTCTGCATTGAAATGTCAACATTTACACACAAAGAGTTTTAACCTTTTGGTCAGAGGCGTGTTTTTTGGAGCCTGAAAGCAGCAATAGCATGAACGTCTCTGCCAACATAAATAACTGAACGTCACAACAGCAACACATCTGTTTACTATCAGCACTATAGTTTCTCAAAGAGGAAAACAACGTTGCGTGCAAAAAAGCTTTAATATTGGCAATGCATAAGTTTCACAGGGAGATGTTTTTAACTTTATACATCCACAAAAAGAGGCCTGAACCCACCAGCCAGGAAACAAAGTCGACCAGGCGCCGACAGCATTCAACATTTGACACATGATGATTAATCGACGATTGACTGCTCGGTTATTTGTGCAACTCCCTCAGCTCGTGTGAGTTCATCTACGAATACGTGTTGACAACATCTGAATGAAAAGTAGAGAACAGAGAAGACTGGAAACAAACCACAGTGGGGTGTGAACAAATGAAGACTATAAGAGACGGAAATGGACACATTTTTACCATTTTAATGCAAAGTTTTATTCAGCAAACCTGCATGCATCTGCAGAATCAAACGATTAAGGCAGATTTAGGGAACAAATTTGACCAACAACTCCATTAAAATACAACAAAAGCGAGGAACAAAACAGCTGCGATACACAAAGAAAACAGGCAGGACAGCACTGACATTAAAGTAACGTTATTATGACTAATTAAATTACTAATAATCCAAACAAATACTTCATCAACAGACTTAAACCAAACATAAACATTTCTTTTAAGCCAACTTTTTCGCTTTGACTGACTTTACAAAATGTCCTTTCTAAAGGTGCTTCGTTATAACTTAAATAAACGGCTCACAAACCCTTTTTGAAGATGAATTTGTATAAATGCATCCAAAACTTTTTTCCTGCATTTAAACTCTTTACATTCATTTGGCAGTCAGTCCAAAGCAATTTAGAAAATAGTGCATTCAGCCACTCATTCAACCTCGGACGGGTTTCCAGTTGTTTGACGAGCCGCCGAGGGAGGAGAGATTTCTTTTTCCTTCGTATGGTCCGAACACACCAAACCGACATCGGCGACCAAAGTCGAGCGCTGCGTCGCCAAGCAGCATTTGAAAACAAACAGCCGGCATCCAATAGCAAAAAGATTGTTATGAGAAAGCAACATTCACCTCATTTTCAGTCCTGTTTCGCAAATATAAAGCCACTTCTAATCAGTTGCACTACATTGGCTGACAGCGCTCCCTCCGGCCTGGTGTGTTCGGGATCATACTTTTCCAGGCGAGTTTTCCCTTTTAGTCCAACCTGCCAACACTCAAACGTAAAAAAAAAAGATTAACATCATCATATTCTTCATTATAGCCCTCCAAAGGGATTGTAAGAATGTTTGTCTTTATCATAGAAACGACTTAATGGAAATTAAAGCCTGAAGGACCCAGGAATTATGTTTGGTGTCTGCAGTGATTTCAAACTGAGAGATCCGACTCTGAGCTCGACTTCTTCTCCTCAGTCAAAAAAACACAGATGATAACAGAGTTATAGGACTGGTTACACAAGATAATAACTGAAAAGGTAAAACTAAAATGCCTCTGGAAGAACTTTAGACTCACTGTAGACAGAACTCTTATTTGACTCTTATCTTGTATTGATGATTGGAGGGTCGGGCCTCCAAGTCAAGTCTCCTCCAGCACATCCCAAAGATTTTCATTGTCCCGTGCCATCAGGGACTAAAAAAAATCCATTGATGGAAAAACCTGGTCATTCAGTATATTGACGTAGTCAGCTGACCTCATTTTTTGGGGCACATAACGTAGCTGAACCTAGACCTGACCAACTGAATCAACCCCAGATCATCACACTGCCCCCACAGGCTTTTACAATCCACCTCATGAGTCCAATCTTTACTCTCCCTGCAAACTGAAGCAGTTTTATCCCATTACTCTCGCTGTTAAGTGGTTTCCTTAAGGCTGCACAGCTGTTTATTCCGAATCCAACTGACTGTATGTGAGGAAATGCTCTTCCTTTCCTATTAAACACAGGCGCCAGTTCTATTGTTGAATTTTTAACGATTTGATTTCACCAAATGTTTCAGTGATCTCTGTTCTCGATCATTCAAGGTTTTTTATCCGACCACAATCCTTCCAGGTTTTAATAATGCAGTTCTTAACCTAAGTTTGGTAGTTTCAGCATCTCCTTAGTTGTTTTCTTTACTTGATGCAGGTCAATAATTTGATCTTCTTTCTTTTCCATGACTGCAGGATATATCTGACATGGTTGTTCAAGAAATGAGAAGCTGCTCACTGCTTCAGTGAGGGTTTAATAACTTGCTGCCAGCTAAAACATATTAATAGCTGCAGTAATTATCCAATGGTTGGTTGAATCCAGGTGATGACTCTTTTATTTTATTTTTTTGGGCCAGGCAATGTGTCTCAGTGAGGAGCCAATAAACTTGGAAGAAATAAAGTGATAAAGTATTTAGAGTTGCAGTAAAACTTTGTTTTTGGTCTTATTCAGTCAGTAATATTATAAATTAAAAAAAGGTGCAGAGAAGGTGCTTCCTGGACTAAATGATAGGATTACATGAAATGCTCTAAATAAAAGCAATAACATTGCTATTACAGTTTAACTACGTTTCATAAAATATTTGATACCCATTGTAATTAAAGTTTGTGTAAAAACAAAGCACTGTATAGAATTATTTGTGCATATATCCTATTAATGCATGCTTTAAGCTCAAAGTAAAATACAAACGTATGATAAATCATCATCGCAGTGCTTCAGTATAAGCAGTTCACCCTGTAAGGTTTTAGGAAAGTTCACTGTGGTGCAGTCCTCTGTGATAAAGTGCTTTCATGCAGTGAATTTTGGGGGGTGAAGTTACAAACCGAGGACTCAAAGTGATCAACCACTCGGTGTTCACTTCGAGCTGGGACGGGCTGCAGCCGGATGTTCAGCAGCGAGGGTTGCCCATTCGGCAGTAACACACAGTTCTGAAGAGCCGACACTTGCAGAAGGCGCAGAAATCACAGCACACGTTGCCTGGAGATTTACAGCTTCCCCCCACGGGAATGCAGTTAGCAGGAGGAGGAGGGCGCTTCTTCACACCAAATTTGTTCTGAGGGAAAGAGAGAGAGAAAGTCTCAATACATGAGATCACACTGTTGGAACAGCGAGCAAAATAAGATAAATCAGGGAAGGATAGAAGGTATAAAATGAGCTGCAGTGTGTGTGACGATATGAATTATCAATGTGTTGTGGGAAGTGGAAGTTCTGGTACGGCCGGATTGTGAAATTAAAAAAAGGAGGTATGTTTTGAGTATGTGAGTTATTTTCCTGGCTCTGGAGACAGAATGTGTGACAAGATAATAACTCCTTAAACGCTCCACTCAAATGATTCCAAGCTTGTCTGTGATCAGGACCATGAGAAGCAGCTGAGAGTTTGGGCCAACGCTAGAAAAAGTAC